>APFE030542207.1:25496-52373 GCA_000404065.3 Pinus taeda | reverse complement strand
AGACAGAGGCTATGATGTAGTCTTCAGTAAGGGAAAGGTTTTCCTTAGACACATCATCACTAGACAGGTGAAGCAGATCGATTCATGGGTCAAGAACCTGTATGCTCTTGAGGTTCAAGATACATGCAAAGCCTTGAGCAGAAAGGCAACTGATGTAGACTTGGTGGTTGAAAGGGAGAGTATATTACCTCTCAACATGCAGTGCCAGAAGAAGTCTCAGACAATTATGGAGGAGCCACGATTGGTGCGACAGCTTCAGGAGGTTGTGGAGCAGCCACAATAGGGGAAGCTAAGAGGAGATCGAGTAGAGACATCTACTCATGCAGAGACCTCCAGTAGGGGGAAACTTCGAGCCAGGTGGTCAGAGGGATCACATGCAACCATACCTCCAGGTAGGAGGTGGGGCGATGTGGAGTGATCGTCCCAAGGAGGAGGGACATGATCCTTCAGGTACCCAACCTCTTTGATTCAACTTTGCTACGGGAGCCCCGATAAGGAGTAGCAGGACTGACTGATTGGGTAGAGACAAATGTGGATGGAACTGCAGAGAGAGCTACAGTGCAGAAGTCCCAAGACAGCGCAGAGCTAGCAGGCTACAACAATGTGAGAGGCACAAGAGTGTTGCACCAGTGCAGGTTGGCATAGAGAAGTGTGCAACGATGCGAGATGCATGGAGATGTTGCAGTAGTGCAGAGGTCAGAGAGGGAGCACTTGTCAGCAGCAGGTGGAGCTTCAGCATCAGAGTATGTTTCTAGCCCAACAAAGAGGCCAGTTGGGAGTTTTTTTTGTTCTGAGAGTTGCTGGAGCAACCACACTTGGTAGAAGTGTTGCATACAGAACATTCCAAAGGTACAGGATCGGGTTCGAGAGGAAGCCTTTCTTGTTGAGAGGGAGTGTTGAAAATGGAAACAAGAAATGCTAAAAATGAAAGTGCTAAAAATAGCAGTTTGGGTACCAATGCTGGATTGAGCAACAGGGAATGGAAAATGGAAGTGCTAAAAATAGCATTCTATTTTTAGCAGTTCAGGATGGATTCCTATTTTTAGTCAGTCCCTCGACTAAAATAGGAAGCAAAATTCGAATTTGAACTTAACAGCTGTTTGAAAAATCAAACATGAAGTCTATGTGAGGACATGCAACATTTTATCTATTAATTGAGGAATTTATCCATCAGTTAAAGAGATAAGGATGAGTTCTAATTTGAGTAGTAATTAGTTGGCTCAATTAACTGAGTCAAGTCTAGTTATAAATTATTTAAACAGTTTGTTTAAATTAAGTAAGTTCAGTTAGTTAATGCATGCTTGCATATAACTGTTGCACTTCAGATAACTGAATATTCTCTCATGAATAACTCATGCATGTCAGTTCAGACAGAGACCCAGTCGAGATCAAAGAAGGGGAAGTGTACTATTATTTGGATGAATATTTTTCCTATAAAGGAAGCTCATCCATGATGAGGATTTATCTCCTTCAGGACTGCGCAGTTAGATCAAAGGTTAGTGAGTGTGTGAAGAGGCCAATTCACACATGTGGCTTCACTAGACCCCAAGAAAAATTGTGCAAAGAAATAGGAGGCTTGGAGGGTAGAGGAGAAGGTTTGAGAGAGGCCTTTGACTCTCTATGAGCAGCAGAGGGATTGCAGAGAGAGCATAGAGAGCATGATAGCTTGTGGGCTGATTCTTTTTGTAATTCAGACTATATTTCCACTTGTATGATAATATAAAGTTAGGGTTTTAGGCTGAGGCTTTCCCCGAGTTATTTCTTCTGTGTTATGTGTGATTGCTTCTCATTCTCAGTTATATCTGTTCTTGGTTGATACTGCTCATATGTGATTAAGCTTCCGCAAAGTGTTGTAGAAGTAGACCTTGTATTGTGTTTTAGTTTATTACATAATATGTTGATCTACAGTGGGAATTTCTACAACAACCAATTCGCACCCCCGCAGAACCTCCGACTCTTAATCAATTGGGGGACAGGGGGGGGAAGTCGTCCACCCCAAAACCACCCTCACCATGTGCCTTTTGCTCAGCCACTTCGCACCCCCCCACTCCAAAACCATATACAACCTACTACCACCCCTTGAAATCCACCTTTCTACATTCAACCAACTGTTACTCTTCTTCTCCCGTTGTTTTCAAACTAAATATCATCCACTCCTATTCCACCACTTGTCACTCCCTCATACGCCAATTTTGAAACTTGTTAAAAAAATATCGTTGCAAATAAATTCTCCTCCTGAGCCATTTAACGGGTATTACCCAATAAAAAGATTTAAAAAACCGAAGGCTCTTCTTATTTGTTTTATTCGAAGCTGACTAGATGATTATTGTCCCCTACCTTGATGAACTAGAAATCAACCAATTGCGACCAACACTAGGCCAAACTTCTGCCCAACTTATCAATGAATATTTAAACACATTCCTACCTATCAGTGAATAGCAAAACCATCAACTTTCCGGGTAATTGAAGTCTTTTTCACCCTTCTTTTTTCATTCATGGCATCTAAAAAGAAATAAATGTTATGGAAAACCCCATGTTGCCCCCTCCATTGATTTAGATCATCAACCTTTACTCAACTAATACTTTAAAATTGTTGAAACCAACTGTGAGTTCAATCTCTATGAACTCCATAGTTGGTTAAAACAGAAATTCATTGACCAAAGTGATGAAATAAACCTCTGGTAGTCCTCCTTACCCCAGTTCAATATTCCACAGACCCATTGTTTCTAATATTTTGTTGTATGGTTTCATGATAGGTATATTCCCACTCAAAGAGCAGTAGTTTCTAAAAATAATGAAGTTCTCTTTACCATTACTACTGAGTCAATCAACCAAATGTTGGAGATTCAAAACGCTGAACCTTTGCATCCATTTTCTCCAGAATCCCTCATGGACATTTAAAAAAATCTTGACTTTCCCCAAAGAGCCAAAAATTTTGAAACCTTTTTACCAGAAGATGTCGAGTTACCTAAAACCAAGCCACCTTATCAGTTATCTATGTTTCCAAAAATGACCAAGAATATTATATCCATTTCCTCATGTCTGTTAGGTTATCATTTTGATCAATGGGTCGATGAGGTATTAATAGGTTCTCTATCAGTTTTCTCCACAAATGAAAAGCCTTCTTTGATTTTCAATTACAGTGGATACTTAGCAGAGTCAATTCATGATCAGTTCATGAAATTTCCTAAAGAAGGAGTTGTCAAGTATGCCTCTATTTTAGTATTTTTTTTTGTTTAATCAGTCAGAGAGGTCTTATTTTCCCCTATAGAAGATGTACAACCAAGGGAATCCGCACTCAGTCATCCATTGGAATTCCCTAGTGAGGAAGAACACAACTGAACTCACATTCACTAATTTTGTATATCAATTCCTATATGTTGCTACATGTTTATTCAACAGTGATGCAAAACAAAGAATTGGGAGAGAGATAAGGAAAATCCTTCATCTTAGTGAATATACCAAAATGGGTGATTGGTATTTATATCAAAATTATACAGAGATTAGGATATATGGATGTGAGCTACCTCCATTCAAATTACCTAAATTTGTTCCTATTCATATATTTTCATTAGAGTATATCAGATAAATGATCAACATAGATCAACTACATTTTGTTTCAACAAAGAAAAAGTCTCAATTTAAGATTAAAACTCAAGTAGGGCCCTTTATTTGTAATTCTAGAGTAGCAGGAAAGGAAGTAGAAGATCTCGTCCAATAGATGAAATTTAATCTTAGCTTCACTTGGTCTTATGATCCTGCAGGAGTAATTTCAAAACTAAGGGTAGAACAAAAAACTACCCCATATACTCAAACTCATACGCCTAAGATAGAAAAAATTATGAACTAGGATGAATGGAAGGAAAACACACTTCAGGAAGCAAGGGGACAGGTTATAACATTTGCACCATCACAGAATCCCCTAAGAGAAGAAAAATAGGATAAAATGCCCAGAGATAGTGCTTCTCCAATGGAAACAACAATTTCAACAAAGGAATTTAAATTTACAGTAAAAGGCAGAAGACAACTAGTACAAGTCATACACATTCAAAAGACACTACATGGTAGCACCCAGTTATTATAACAGGCCCATTCATATCATCATCTTCTAGCAGAGAAGAAATATTTATAAGCTCTCCCTTATATTCATCCAGTGCAAATGTGTCATCATCTCAGACATGACAATTGCAACAGAAAGAGAAGAGTATCTTCATAGTTTACAAAGAAATCAAGCAGAGGAATGAAGCTATGAAGGCTTCCACTTACACATAGTTTTGGAAGCAGAAATCCAGTACTCAACACATGCTACTTTCTACCTTCAACGGTAAGAAGGGAAAGATGAAAATAACCTTTCTAAAGCCCAAATTCACTCATCCTAGGAGTTTTGATGATTATACCAAGTCTATTTTTACTTTTGATACAAATTTGATTCATCCTATTGACCAATGGACCTACATGAGAAATATGGTAAAATGATCTATTCTTCCCTTACAAGTTCAACTATGGAAGCATCAAAACTTCAAAGTAATTAGACAATGTAAAATCTCAGTTAAAGTAAGAAAAGGTTTCTCCTTCCACAAAAAATACCAATATCAAATCCATAGAGGATTTAGTGATAAAATTGGCATATGATCCCACATATGTAAAAGCAGCAGAAGAACTTATCAAGACTAAAAATGTAGACATAACTGCTCTAAGAAAACAACTTAAGCTACCATTTAGAGAAGATCCACAAGAAAAAGAGATAGGTCAGCTAGAAATAGAGAAAGAAAATATGTTCAAGATCATAATTAAAAAAAATGTGCAGATTGAGAAGATGGAGAATGATATTGAAAATCTCCTAAACGAAAAATAACAACAGCGAACCCCAACACCTGATACAACACTAGCATCTACATCAGCCACTACAATAGCAGAGGGGACTACATCTACTAATCTAGCAATAGAGTTGGAAAAGGCTATGGAAGATTTGTCACTTGAGGGGAAAGAGGTTGAAAAAATAAGGAGTCATCTTGACAATTTACAAGAACAAAAAATAAATATTGATAATGCTTATCTAGCTGAGTCACATAAATCATACAAGCTGACACAAAGAGTTCAATTCCTAGAAGGCCAGTCCGTTATGATTTATACTATCACACTAGAGAATGTATCTGGATCCAGATAAATGAATCCATCATTGAGATATGGCCTTTAATTGAAATAATCTTTGAGCAGGAGGAACTAGTACAAAGGACCAACCAAGTCATAGCAGATGTAAAGAAAGAGTTGGGTTCAAAGCCAGGAAGAGCACATTCATTGATAAGGGTTTTGAATTCCAAAACCAAAGATGAATTGGAGGAATATGATATAGAGGACAAGATAGAGACCATATTGGAAGTGAGAAGAGTTCTCACTAAGAATAATTTGATGTTGTAGCTGGAAAATAAGTGTGATAACCTCGAATCAAGTATCCAAAGGTTTCAGGGGAAATTTTCAATTTTACACCAAAAGTGATTGCTTGGATTACAAGGAGTGGCAGATAAATTAATTGATTTAGAAGAACATCCAACAAAAATATGTTCAATTGCTAATGATAAATCCAGGTTTGCAAAGATCAAAGGCACAATCACAGGTAAAGCATATATTGAAGGCCTTAGTTATGATTTACTTATCAATCATGAGATAAATCATTTATTTGTGGTAAAACCAACTTTTCAAAAATATACTGAGGTAGATGAAAATTATAGAAGATTAATCAAATACCATATTCCAGAAGAATAAAAATGGGAAGAATTATGCAAATTATTGAAGTAATGAGTCAACAACAGTCATCAGCAGATTTAATAGAAGAATAGATAGTTTATTAGCCACATCAGCACCAGAATCCTCGAACCTAGAGACAACAACTTCATCAGTTTAATTTCTCTATATTTATGTACTATTTTTGTAGAAACAGATCTAAATATTTTTCCAATTTATCTCGATATTTTACTTTAGATAATTTGGGAACATTTTGTATAGATAATTCCCAATTCGAATTGTAAAGGGTTGCATCCTTGGGCTAAGTTTATTTGAAGCATAATTACGTGTATCTGAAGTTGTCTCATATCAATAAAAGGGTTTTGAATTTGTTTCAAACAACTTGTTATCTTTGTGAGTTTTCTTGATGTTATTCATTCCATTATGTTACTTCAACATGTACTTAGTTTTATGAAGAAATATGAGTAAGATATACACTGAATATCAGTCTATCTTAAATCTCCTCTGAAGTTATAATCAATTACAGAGATTAGTTTATTAGGCTATTTGTCTAAATAAACTCCTCTACATCGGTCAATTTCCAATTCTTTGTGAATTTAGATTCATTTTTGTTGGTTAGGGAACATAGTTTACTAACATCTGTCTTTTGATTATTTTAAATATTCTATCTGAATACTTAAAACTCATATTTATCTGAAATCTTCATTCCAAATCTTTTCAAGCTCAATTACTGTTTAGAAGTGAAGAAGAAACCCTTTCATTGTGTTGAGAGAAATTAGGACACAGTATCTATTTACATAATCTTAAAAAATTGGTCTTCCACAAATTTAAAAACAACCAAAATATTTTGGATGCTCTGGCATAATTACCTAACCTAGAATTATCTTAGAGGACAACACGAGCCACACTTTTTTCTTTTCCAAGCCGCCAAAGAGGACCAGGTTGTGCCATTAAAAATCATGATATGGCTATACCTACAACATTGCGACCTATCAAACCTCACAACTATGCCTCCTCCACACTCTTGCGACCTCGCGACCTCGCAACCTACCTAGGTCTACGACTTAGTAACCTCTAGTTGCCAAGCCACTAATTTTATAGTCTCACATTTCGTGACCTCCTGTGCTATGTGATCAATAACCTCCTTCAAAACTAAAACCGGGCCAAAGACTTCTAATCTTATTTCCTGTGTTTCGAAGCTTGGTAAATGATATTTCTCTTGATTTATATTATTCATGTCATCACTCTTATCTTATAAGTATTTGTTTGAAATACTAGGTGACGTCAATCTAGAATGCATATCAATATCATCTTTCTCTGGAGATATGTCACCTCCAGGTCATATGTCCTCCCTTAAGAACATCGAGAGCAGTGCCCAAGAAGTCTTTGAAGGGCCACCACCACCCATCTACCAAGACACAACATGAAACATCAATAATGCCACTAAACGTTCATGGTTTGATATGTATTCCAAGTTCTCCAAGAAGAACATTCCTCAAGATCAAGAATACTAGAGGGTATACATTAACATCAAGAGGTTCTAGCTTCAAAAAGTGGTCGTGCATCATCCTATCTACCCATGTGTAGAGAACATTGACTAGATATTCAAGAATACATATATAATTCAATGGGTGATAAGGAGCCACACAGGAGAGGCCTTTTCCACTATTTCGTCCACATATATTGCTTCTTATTACAAGTTATCGGAAAAGGAGGAGACCCTCAGTGCTAGGTGGATGTCATAGTTTCTGGTAGTGAATCTAAGAACATCCTAAGATCATGGTGGCAATAACCCTCTAAGTTTTGGGTTAATTTTGATCAAGTATTAAGGACATAAGGATTGAGGAAGGTCTACAAATGTATGGTTGCGATGATGAACCAATTGTATGGCAGGTCAGATGTTGATAGCTTTCTCAAAAATTGGGTACCTATTATATACATTGTTGCTACCAAGCACACTATTTTTAACTAGAAAAGCATCCTTACTTCATCACTGAAAACCAACATATAAGAAGTAAAGAATCTGGAGCAAGACCAACCATCAAAATTCTATATGGCATCATACCTATTACACTCAGTGTGTGCAAGATGCCTTTTTGAGGGTTGGAGTCACAACTGGATCCTGAATGTGTCAGACTCTGTGCATATGCATTAAAAGATATTCTGGGACCCGGGCTATAAAGGTATGCATGAGTCCACCTTTGAGTTGTTCATATATCATTTGTATCAATTAAATTTTGGGGAAGAGGCCCTTTGTATGATCAAGAGGGCTAGAGAGACGATAACCTAAGTAGAATATTGAGTTCCTATCTAGGAGGGAACTTTCATGAGGGTCTTTGGCTCATGCAAACCTTCTCACACACTCCCCGGGGTTGTGACAGACAAGTTACTATTGCAAGAACCATACTACCAAATGACCATAGGGTTCACTAAAACAGTTAATAAAGGAAATATAAATAGTTGTCCCACCTTCCCTTTCACTATTAGGGCCTATAAAATTGATAGGTTTAAGTAAGTAGAAGAGAATCCGAGGAGATGAAGGGATTCGATTTTGTGAATTTGAGTCCCTGTACGTATGACTCCAAGGGGGTGGTAGAAACACAATGCAAAAAATCATGCTTCAACTAGTCATACTTGCGTAACAAACATTGTCATGAAGAAAGAGTCAGGAACAAGTATAATGCTTCCAGGGAACTAGGGCCAAGAAAAAAGGAAAAAAAAGGAGGACGAGTAGGTCAAGCAATCACAAGAAAAAATAAGACTACAAGGTAGGACAACCTTGCTCAAAAGGAAGAAGGAGAAACAAAATACAAGGGAAAAATAGAAAAGGCACAAAGGTGATGAACCAGAAGAACATTTAGATGAGAAAGAGGAATATGAAATAATGAAACCTTGGAAGAAAGAAATGTGACCTTAGCCAAGTAGAAGAAATAATTGAGGATGAAGAGGGAAGAAGAGATAAAGCAGTCATATAAGTTAGGCAACCAGTAGATTGAGGATATCCAACAACAGTAAGAGGAAGAGAAAAGGAAGATAAAGTAGGAAGAGGAAGAACAATTAAAGAAAGAAGAAGATGAATGAAGGACATAAGATGAAGAGCAGAAGAAGAAGTAGGGAAGAAGAATCAAGAAAAGGAAAGAAAATGAAGAGTGTGAGAGGAAACAAAGGCAGAAAGAAGAACTCATAAGAAAACAAGGGAAAGGAGAAAAGGAGAGGAAAAGGATCAAAGAAGAGAAAATGAGGAGAGTTGTATAAGATAAGAGAAATAAAGAGGAATAGGATATGAAGAGACAATACGAATAAATCAACAAGAAATGTGGCCTCGATCTCTGACAACAACAAAAACTCCAAGATTCCGATATGCAAGTTGAGACTTCTCCATTAGATGTTCGTCCATCCACCGTCATCGTTAGAGGACACCTTCCACTCAAAGAATTGGAAATTCCAAATGAGGCAGAGGAAGAGGTGTTATACCTCACTATACTTAATTTTGACCAGGTCAATTGTAACATTATGCAGGAAAGGAGGAAGTATTACGCCAGGAACTCTACAAAGCCACTATTAGTGACCACAGAAAAAGTGATCGTCCTAGATACCATGGTGAATATTGAGATGATCATTTCAGTTTAAACTACCTTCATGACTACAATAGAGTTAAATAAGGGAAGGATGAGTAACAAGATTGCAAATATCCAGGGCAAGCTCTACGATTTTTAAGAAAGAGTTGTGAAGGTAGAAGAACACATGAAAGGATTAGAGGAGGAGAATAAATCTCTACGCCTAACTCACTCAAGAAAAAAGGAGTTACAAGCATTTATCAAGGAGGAAGTAGAGACTCAGGATGAAGTCATGGTTGTGATCTATGAGGAGATGTTAAAGTTGCATTAGACCATATATTCTTTCCCAACCATACAAACTGATACTAAGGAGAAGACAACCATGCTAAAATAAGTTATCAGAGTTATTAACAACATTCATAAGTGGAATACAAAATATCTAGGGGCACTGGAAACTATTCCTACAAAATATTGGATAACTGCCCAAAATGAAAAGGCTCATATTCATGTCAAGATCCAATCATGGGACAAGCTTGGGAGGGATGTGGACAGGAGTTTGGCTTCATATAAACATTTACTAAGTAGGTTGGAATATGTAATTGAAGTACATAGAGTTCCTCCATCAGGGAAGTCAAAGAAATGAGGAAGCAAGAATAACTCTTACATGAAATTCAGGCATTCCTCAATCCTTTTAGACAAGCTTCCACCAAGGAGGACTTATAGGTGACAGAGGAGAATATTACTTAGTATGTGATAGAACCAGTAAGGATATGTACCAAGATGGTAACTCTTTCAAATCAAATCAAGGTCAATAAGAGTACTCTAATACCAAATTCCCTTGAGTGCCTTCAGAGACGTGATGAAGAGAAACCAAAGGTGGTCGCGGTGGCTGCTAAGTACAAGATTTGGTGCACATACCTTGTGGAGCAGTTGCATGTGTATGTTCCAGAATTGTCTATTACCAATTTGTTAGAATAGGACCAATTTTTTCATGCATAGAAAGTTAGAGTAGAGTAGAGTCTATTATGAATATGAAAGGTCATGAGGTAGTTTAGGAGTCATGGGTAGACCAAGAGTCACCCTCTTTTCTATAAATATACCCTCATGACACATTGTAATGGACTTTCAGCTTTGTACTCAATTTTGGTGCATATGTTTTGAGAACTTACGATCTTCCAGTGAATGCAAGGAGTAATTTTATATTTCCACATTTGTATTTGATGGTGTTATGTGGACTTATCCCTCTTATGAACAAAAACGATCTCCCTAAACTTCAAAGAAACCTAGTAACAAACAACTAGGAACTGTTACCTTTCTCTAGACTATGATTGACTTAAACCAATATGATGATAGAGGTCACTTAGCATTTAAATGAAATGATTGGTGAAGTCCCTTTCAAAGCTCTCATTAATCTGATCCTTGATTCTATAGAGATCTTCCCATCACTCCCCACATCTTATCCATGACATCCTGAAGGATATCTGCATTGACAGAAACAAACAAGAGATCAAAGAATCCAATATATAATCATAAGAGATAAATGGACTAATAAACCAATCATATACCGTAAACTGATCAATGTATAATCACAATCTATGTAGGTCATCAAGGAATCCTACAAATTATATCAACAAAGATGTAATTGAGAAAGAACAATATCCTTTATATTAATAGAATGGAGAATAGCCTTAAACCATATAGCCTTGATGTTGCAAGTCCCTTCCCACAATCTCCAACCCTCTTCTTGAATGAATAGCCTTCCAACCTTAATCCTATAATGTAAGCCTACTTCCAACAATCCTCTTCAATCCTCAGGCCTAGGTTATTTTTATCGGCCAAGAGTGGGAAGTTTGGGATCCATTTTCCAAGGGATGAGATCCACTAATAGTGGGATAGGGATTCCAGAAAGAGAGGGAGTTGCTCCATGATGGGAGGGATCAGGACTAAATAGGCAACCATTCAAAGCTTGTTGGTTGAGATAGATGCTAACAACAATACTTCTATACTTTACTTTTTATTTTTACATGTGTTAAGTCATGTTCATAGACCACAATGTAAGACACTGCATCCTTATGCACAACTTCTAATTGTCTTCTCTGTGTAAGTGTAGGAATTAACTAAGAAACTATGCGACTGGCCAAAAACAGGGTTTTCTACCATGGGATCTAGAAATTCCACTTTCTTTGGGATAATTTGGATTCAAAATTTGTAGGGGAATGATTTGGGACACATTTCTAGATAGCGAAATATCCAAACCGATGGTCATTTTCCCTAATTTGAAAAAATTATGTGTAACAGATTCCCCCGTAAAGTGGAAAGTCGGAAGAGATATTTGATGAATGGAGTGATTTATCATGCCAAGGTTTGGGTTAGTGACTATAGTAGGAGACTTGAAATAATCAAACAAATGTTACAATGCAATACATAATATCATTGCTAAGGTAAGCATTCCCATACTCAAAACACAAATGTCTCAAAGTACAGTATGGAAATACATTTGAAGGTCCATGTCAAAAGAAAACATAGTATGGACACAACCATGTATGGATCTAAATTTACAATCACGAATATTTAATAACTCCACGCAGCCTAGATGGATGAAACTAGATTTAGGGTCTTGATCTCCATCTCTCGATCTGTAATACAAATCTAGCCATGCAAGTGAATATCTCATAGTCGAACATGGTATAGAACACTTGATTACCAGTAAATGATGTGAACCATTACCAAGTGTGAGAGAAACTACTAATAATGACAATGGATCTCAAGGTATTTCCAGTACAATCTATGAGGTGCGAATAAATGTGTTGATGTAAAACACCCATAGAATCGTTCGATCGAAGGTCAATTATGAGAACCTATCATCGAAGGCGAAAAACCTACCATTAAGACATGCAAACCTCAAGATATTGAAGGTTTATAGATCAAATTCATAAATAATGAGCTGAAGTCGATAGGAAGCAACCCATTGAAGGAGTGCCTACGACATGAAACATATGTAAAGTTTTGAAGAACAATGGTTTGGAGTAATCTAGGACTGACTCAGGGATGGTCGATGCAACTGAAGGCTATGACTATAAAATTAATTTGATTGAGGTTATAAGTCCAACTACAATAACAAAATATGCAAGAAATCATGTTGGCTTTATTATTATTATTATAAGTGAAAGTTCCATACAGACATACACCGTTAATGGCCACTAGCCCCAATAGTGGAATGTTACAGTCAAGAAAACCTACTCCTCCAAAGAAGTATACTCACTCTAGGTTATGGAGAAGCCAAGAGCCATTAAAATACTCGCAAACCTTTTCTAATCCTAAGCCTAGCTAAAATCTTGGCTCCTAAAAGCCTCTTCTAAGAGTTATCATGTTCTATTTATAACAAAGGGTGGGGTTACCCTTGACATTCCCTTTCATGTCTCTTTGACTACCCTCATGACTCTTAAAATTCTTTATAAATAACTCATTACATAACATGATGAACTTTCACATTCCACTAATGACACTTGGAATTTCACTTACAACACGTTTACAAATAATATTACATTTTCCACATGTACCCATGTGAGACAAAATACGCTAGAGACAACCTAACAAGACAAAACACTATGGCTCCGAAGTTTAGGGAAAGACCAACTCAACAACGTTGGTATTGTGAGATGATGTCCCCAAACTACTTGATGGTGTCTTTTTTATAACAGACTCTTTCCTCCATAGCATCTAGATATATGGTCTTGGAACCTGTATCCAAATCATCCTGAAGCATGTTCAGCATGGTGTTGACCATGACGAGACCACCAATGTACTTCTTCATGTTATGTGTTTTGAGCTCCAAGTCATCCATGGTGGCCTCTCGCCTTAGCTACTCCATGTACCTATTGATCTCTATATGGACTTGGTTCTTGTGTTTAGCCTCATTGAGGTAACTGATTGAAGGGATCATGTGTTTTCTCACCATGACATCCAACTTCTTTCACAACCGTGAATATGAGGCTTGTATGCTGGTGACAAATGGGGTAAGCTACTCATAGTTTTGGATCAACATCCATACCTTTGCTTTCTCTAGTTCTTCCTAAGCCTTCATCATCTTTTACAAGTGAAGTAGGGCCCCTTTGTACCTCATTGGTCACTCTTGCACATGGGCGATGGTAGCATGTATGTCCCTGAGAGTTTGAACAAACATTTTGCTTCACTATTGTAAGCCATGCACATGGAATTTTTTTTTATGCAAGGTGATGAATCTGTCATAGAGCTTTTTCATGGTAGTCTCAAGTGTTGATACTTAATCAAGTATTGTTTTCCTCATCTCTGCCATTGTGGAAACTCTTCTCTACTCTCTGAGTTGTTTTGCCTCTTACCCGGTCACATCCAAGTTCTTACCATTTGTTCATTCTCGGCCAACATGAACTTAAAATTAGAGCTTGTGGCTCCTGCATAGGCTAAGGTGGCATCAACAATGGCAGCTAGATGTTGTCTGACATCTAAAACTATCACCCTTTCCTTCATGAATGTAGGTGATATGTGATCATCTAGAAAGTGTTTCCTCCGCACTTGTACAATATTCTTTTGTAACTCATTGAATGAAAGATTGTACACATCCTTAACTGGATCATCATGAATGAGAACAACCTATCCTTGCTCGCCCGAGACTTGTTTTGACACTGGAGGTGGAGGATACTGAGAGACGACCTCAGGTGCTCCTGGAATGAGGTTGATGCCTTTATCATGTGGCTCATCCCCAAATCCATGTTCATCACTTCAATCACTTTCTCAATTTGTTGAGCAAGCTCTTGATCTTGCATCTATTCACCCTCTTCTTTAGTTGTTGGTTGTTTCGATTCCTCAACCTATATGGGTGTTGTTTTCTCCATCAATGTGCCTTTCCTTTCTTCTTCCTCCTGCTTTTTCTTCTCTTCCCTTTCTCTCCTTCTCAACTCCTACTCTTCCTTAAACTTCTTCTCTGCTTCCTGGAACTTCTGTTCTACTTCCTCCTAGCTTTGCTTTTATTTCTCCCTTCGCTCTGCCCTCTTTATCCATTGCTACCTCTTTTCCTATGCTCCCAAAGCTTCTTTCTCAGTGATAGCATTTGGTCTCATCTTGTAGCTTTTCTCAACCTCTCTGTTCTTGGCTATCTTCCTCTTACCTTTTTCATGCACCAAATTGATGCTTATTGTTGTTGTTGTTGCTTCCTGCACTATTTATGTTTGCAAAGTAGTGTTCCAAGCTATGGCTATACTAACTAGCTCTTGGAGCTTGGAGTCATTGTAACAGTATCTCTAGGGGTCCTCCTTGTGCCAGTGAAATGTCCCATGGATCCATTGATAGTACAACTTCCAAGAGTGGTTCTTGCAAATACGTGGGGATCATACAGATTGAAGTATTTGGTACTAAACTCGAACTTCAATATCTCCTTAGCTTCGACATCAACATCTTTCAAGCTCTTAATCTTGTATAATCTAATCTTCAGAAGAATAACGAGCCATGGTGCCTTCTTCTTCTTATGCAACCCTGATGATAACCCTGTGGAGAGGTGATATGAGACCTCTTGCATGATTATCTTGTCCATGGCATACCTTGGTATAACATGCGAAGGATTCTCTCCTCCAAACACTCTAATGAAGGTGCCTCCTAGTGAGACATACCAATCTGCAATGTTAAGTATCACCTCCATCTCTTCTTAGGACATGCAAGGTGGATCCCGCTCAAATATAAGAATGTACAACAGGATGATGAAATTGTCAGTAAGCCTTGCCACTACTCCTCAGTAGCTGCATCCAGAAAGAAACTTGCAATAAATATTGACGACAATCTCTTTCGGTGTGCATGTCTAGCTCATGCTAGGAAACTGGTGTTGGGCACAAATTGCATCCACTAAGTATGCAGACATATAGAATCCTGCTTGCCCATCCTTGGGTAGATTCCAAGCATTAGTAACATGCACTTTCAACTGATGAGCCAACAAGTCTGACCAGTTGAATGGCCTTCCATCATTCACCAACTGGTCTAATACAACTACTTAACCTTCAGGAAAGGTCTTAGTGCTCTCTTGATTTTATAGTCGACATGCAAAGATGATTAAGAACTGGTAGGCATTCCTGAGAGACTTTGTCTTGTAAACATGATTTGGTGTCAGTTTGAATTTTTACGACACTTTCACCCAGTGCTTGATTATATCTCTCATGTTCAGCTGGTTGTGGGTGGCATAGAAAAGTGTGTCCATGTGCCTCGTCGATTGAAGTAAATGATACATCTGATGATATTTCTCCACCATGAAGGTGGAAAGCTCTATCTCGCTGGCACTTCTCAATGTCATAGTCTCTAGATCTGTGTGTGAGACAATCCACCTCATAATGTCTGCATATGGGAAGGCGGGGTACCTTCATGCAACCTTGTAAAAGCTTGACTGTTGGATACTGATATAATCTTGTCAGTCCTCTAATTCCTCCTTGAAGTCCTCTACAAATATATCCTTGATCTGTTAACATGTCAGTTTGGTGCCCTTCTCAATGAACAATTGATTTTTGCATAAACTAGCAAGTTAATTAACACCTACTCAACTGCTTCCCCAGTACTACTCTCAAAAGTTTCCTTTGATACAGGTCTCTTAGAATCCATGTTAACTGTTAATTCTAGAGATACGCTCAACAAATTCTCTACCTAGAGACAGAGAGGACACTCATGGCATGCAAATGTTAGCTTAAAACCAAAAGCACTCAAGACAAGATCAAGCAATAAACTGGGCAAATGTTGGGAGGGATTGTGCAATCCTAGTTCATAAAGGTGACTAGATACCTATTGGAACTATAGATTGCACAATCCCAACAGTCAGTGAGGGAAGCTTACTGGCTAGAACTGTGTAATACACAGTTCAGTTTGGGCACACGAAATGAGACACTGCGCATTGTGGAGTCTCAGTGGCTAGGACTGGGAACCTAGCTCTTGGAGCTATAGTATGCAATTGGATCTAGGCCAAGGCAACCTTATTGCAATTATAGAAGCCAAGGTTGAGGCCTTGAGCTCCCAAAATGTGCAATTCATGCAAGGGGAAGCGAGATCTGGGCAAGGGAAGTCTAGATCTACCAAAAAGGAATGTGAAATTAAGTAGATCTGAAAAATGGTGTGATGGCGAGTGTATATTTGACTGAGTGATGATATATGAAAGTAAAACAAGTGTAGGAAACAATCAAACTAAAGGAAAATGAAGCATGTGGAGAGAGTCATCGTAACGATGACAATTAGTACAAAAATTGGGTAATGCATGCGACACTTAGGAAAGGAAATGAAAAACTTAAAACAACAATTTTACAAGCTAAAAAAAAGTTAAAATTCCAACATTCATTCAACAAAACAAGTGAAACAATGCTCTTACAATCTAAACAAGAAAAAGCGACAGAAAAAGCAGAAAAAGACTAGAAAAGAAAGACTTACCCAGAAAAGCGACGATGATCGCACTAAAGTTTCCTTGATCTCCTCAGGAATGCCAAAGAACGAGGATCAAATGTGAAAATGAGATCTAGCTACTCTGATTAAATATATTTAGTAAATTTAGGTTTTATAATGCAAAGGCCAAAAATCAACAAAAAGGCGACACTTGGTGGCAGTTTTCAAAATAACTCAAGTGTCTCCTCTGGGCTGCTAAAACTAGATCCCTATTTTATAGGGATGTTTTTTTCTTTTTTTCTTTTTTTTTTTAGGAAAAGTTATCATGCATTTCCTAGAGAGATTGCACAATTATGGAAAGGAGTGGGAAACTCACTGGCTCATGCACTGAGCAGCTTCTGAGCAAGAGGCTTCTACGTAATTTTTGAGTTGAGTGGCTCTAAGATGCCTCTCAGGCTCCGCGCAATTTCCTAACTGAAGTATGGCTGTCAACTGGATTTGTGCATTTTTGGAGCTAAGGGCTCACTGTCAGCTTGGATTGCGCAATTCCCGAGAGCAAGGATGGTTTCCCTCAAGGATTGCGTAGTTCTCTAAGGCAATCCTGAAACTAGGTGGAAACCAAGTCAAGGGATTGGCTTATGGGTTAGAAAATAAGTCAAGTAAGCAAACACAAGCCATGATGTAAATATGAGACTCAATCAAAGCACAAGTACCTGGGTCAGTGCAAGATGAGTTGCTATAATTTAGAAGGGAGGCTCCAAAAAAAAGCATAGGAAAAATTTTGGATGGTGGTTGCAGCCGCTACAACAACTCCCAATAGGAATTTCTGACATAATTCTCTCTAGTGAATATAAAGGAATCTGTGACAGTGAAAAATTCTAACCTACAAATCTCAAGGTGGTAGGATACCAAGGGTTAGGTCGGAAAGGAGAGAAAGGAACTCTTGGGTTAAAAGATCCACTATTGTAAATGGCGAATGAGGTGTTTTTGTCTCTTTGTTTTTAGTAATATCTTCAATGCTAATTAACCCAGGAGGTAATCCAATCGTAATTATTAGCTTCCTTCGAGGTGAATGTGGCTAAGGAGTAGGATTTATAATAGTCGAACGTGATTCAGGTCGAGAAACTTCAGACTCGGGTTCTTCTACCTCTGGTTCATTTAATTCAGTATCTGAAACTTCACCAGTGTCAGATTCAATTTGAACTACTTCACTAATCTCAAGGCGAGAATGAACTAAGCCTGATTATATTTCTTGTTTTTCATTCACCTCAGTTTCTATTGTCTCAGATTGTAAAACTATTGATGTTTCAGGTTCTTCTGAGGCTTTAGATCCTATTGACTTTAACCTTTCAATTTTTATCTTTTCCAATTGACTAGGTGTGTATTCAGGAGGTTTACCTTGCATTCTATGTGATTGCCTTGGTGATTCAGCCAGGATGAAAATTTATCACAAAATCAAATAATATTCACAATCCAATTCTAAGGTCTATAAAAAGTACAAACAAACACTTAACACACACTAAAAAATCGAAGGATTGAAACCACACAAACAATATTTTCACGGTGAAATCACTAGTTGGTGATGAAATCCAACGTCGTAGAAATCAAAGCGAAAAGTGGCTATATATAGAGTGGGTGGAAACAATTACGCTGACAACCTACTTAATGTACATGATCAGGTGCAAGTACACTTCATTTATGAAATATCAAATGAAGAATATCCTCCAAAAATTCCCAGGTGAGTCTAGCCAATGTTTGTTCCAGGTACAACATATACTTCCCCTCCATTGTCACCTCATGTAAATTCCTAAGAATATGGTCACTAAGCTTAACACGTAAAACAATTCAACCTAGGGGGGATAGTCACATACCAGATGTACACACAAGGGTAGAGTAACGAAGCTCAATCCCCATGAAAGTTTCTCAACATGGTTAATCTGAGGTTTACCTCTAAGTGAATCCCAAGTACCTTTAAACATTGTTTTTAGTATGTGTAAATAACTCTACCATAGCCAATGAAGTGGGGTCAATCACTTCACCGAGTCTGATATGATATCATGCTTGACTCCTTTGTACGGGTAGCTTCCTAGTGAAAATTTTTAGTAGATGGATTTTTCTCTCTAGCACAAGACACTAATGTTTGTTTGTAGCTTCGGAAAGTTATCTCACTTCCCTATTCCAAAGCCCTACAACCTAATCTACTGTAGGTGGAAAAGAACCCTACAACAAAGACTTTCTAGATTGATTTTATTAGTGTTGATTTTAAGAGTTTTTATTTACTAAAAGGTAATGGATGTGAAATTGATGAAATTATGACTTGTCGCAAATCCTAATGCAGTTGAAAATGAAAACGTAACCATTTCGTTTCATTGAAAATCTATCTGAAGTAAGGAAAGAGTCTTTCACTTTTTCAATTGAAATGTAAACAAAAACTCTAAATCCCATTATATCCCTTTTCCTGAGATGAATATATTCAATTTCAAATCACCTAAATCTTGGTAATAACTTCAAACTTTCACGTTTCCCAATAACACAATAAATCAAGAAATCTATCTTTTCATACAATCACTCAGAAATTTGCAAAATGCAAAAAGAAACCAATAATCACTAAAAATGAATTTTCTTAATTGAATGTTATGAATTCACTTGGAGAAAAAGTACAGTTCATGAACACTTCAAAAACAGAAAGAAAAATGAATTTTCATTTTGAGACTGCCACAAGAATTATTTTTCACAAACAATACCTAACCTTGCAAGTCATTGATCTTGACACACAAATCAAACTTTTGGAAAATATAAAACTAGACTCAAAACCTCATCTAATCGAAAGAAGAAAGCTAGATAGTCAACAAGAAAAGACCAACATATCTCTCTTTTGATAGATCAACCATTCATTGGATGAGACCTTACCCTAATATGCAAAGGAAAGACAATCACAAGCAAATATTTCCATAAAACTCGGCCAGGTTGACAATCATTCAAATAAGGTACAAACAAGTGTAAATTAACTGGAAAAACCAAAAATTTTGATTGGATAAGGATAAAACCAAAATTTTAAAAAATTCCAGGTATGTGCATAGGTTCTAGTGGAAACCAATGCATACACTCTCTATTTCTAAAAGACAGGTGCATAGATATGCACATTGTGCCTAAAAAGTATGTGCGCACAACGAGGAATGTTGGAGAAAATAACAAACAAGTCAAATCCAAGACAAAATCCAAAACTTTAATATTTCTAGACACTCAAGGAAGGCTTGTACACAAGGTTCAAAACTTCAAACAAGAAAACTAATGGAGAGTGAGACGAGTCCCCAGTGGAGTCGCCAATTTATTATGTGGAAGTATCGCTCTTGCGGACAAGAGTGATCTCCCTATACTTCAAAGAAACCTAGTAACAAAAAACCAAGAACTGCTACATTTCTCTAGACTATGGTTGAGTTAAAACAATATGATGATAGAGGCCACTTACTGTTTAAATGAGATTATCGACGAAGTACCTTTCAAATCTCTTTTTCATATGATCCTTGATGCTTTAGAGATCCTCCCATTGCTCCCCACAACTTCTCCATGAAATCTTGAAGGAGATATGCATTGATAAAAAAAAACAAGAGATCAAAGCATCCAATATATAATCATAAGAGATAAATGGACTAATTAACTAATCTTATACCATAAACTAATGAATATGTAATCACAATCTATGTAGGTGATCAAGGAATCCTATAAATTATATCAACAAAGATGCAATTGAGAAAGAACAATTTATGTTATATTAATAAAATGGAGAATAGCCTTACAACCATGTAGCATTGATGTTGAAAGTCCCTTCCCACAATCTCCAACCCTCTCCTTGAATGAATAACCTTCCAACCTTAATCTTACAGCATAACGCTACTTCCAATAGTCCTTTTCAATCCGTAGGCCTGGTTTAGCTTTATAGGCCAAGAGTGGGAAGTTTCGGATCCATTTTCTAAGGGATGAGATCCACTAATGGTGGAATAGGGATTCCACAAAGAGAGGGAGTTTCTCCATGATGGGAGGAATCAAAACTAAATAGGAAACCATTCAAAGCTTGTTGGTTGGGATAGATGCTACCAACAATGCTTCTAGAGTTCACTTTTTATTTTTACATGTGCTAGTCATGTTCGCATATTACAATGTAAGACAGTGCATCCTTATGCACATCTTCTAATGATTTTCTCTGTGTATGCGCAAAAACTAACTACGAAACTTCGTGTTGTAGCATTTTTTGGTTTTGATAAGTTAGAATGAATTAGACAAAAAGTGAAAATATGTTTACAACATGTTAAGATAGGATGTGGACAAAAAAAGAATATTTAATAAAAAATGTTAGGAAAATATTTTGATAAATATGTCCATATCAGAAAAAATGTTAGGGTAGATGCCCTAAAAAATGAAGGAAAAATAAAATGTTAGGTTAGATAGAAAATAAAAAGAAATCAACTCTGAAAGTGTTGCAAATCTAAATCCCACTACTTTGTTCTAAATTTAGTTTGAAAAATAATAAGTTGTGTGTAGTTTGTCTAGATGCCACACTAGATTATTTTATCCAATTATACAGTTGCATCATAATTGGATTTGTCTTAAATTAATTCTCATAGGTAGAAAATAAATTGTCTCAATAGTTTAATCTGAGCCAATGGAGGGAATACGGTATAGAGATAGATTGTTCATAAAAAGAAAATATTGGGTTGCTAGTTCAAATGCACTCTGAAAGGCTAAGTAAAAATGTTAGGAATAGAAGGGTAGGTAGAAATGTGAAAGTTTGAGATGATGAAATGTTTATTTCCTAAAGATCAAAACATTATGAAACATATTGATGACGGTAGTTCGAATAACCAAAGTTTTAACCTTATGTTATTTCACTCATATCCTATCATCCCATTCATTAAAACACCCGGACCCACAGCTGCCGCATCCGCCTATCATATCGCAACCCCACCGTTCATTCCCCGCTCACACGTTAAACTCCCTCCACCTCATCTCTCATTTTGCACACTCCTATGCAATCATATGGCCCACACTCCCTTTCAGCCTTCATTCACTGTCTGAAGTTTATCGTTTGGGAGGGGGGGATGGGCAATCTTTAATACTACCTACATAAACCACAACACTCACCTTTTAGTGTTTTGGGACTAGAAATCCCAAAACCACAAACCACTCCGTCTTACCCCTGAACACAGTATCCTTCATAGCCGTTTACCACTACCCCACATCACCTCCACATCGCATTCCACTTCATATCTCCCATCCAATCATCTACCGCCTATCCATTTCCCATTCATTTCCGCTCCCATGCATTTGTAACCAAATGTCCGTTAATTAACCCGTTGGATAATTAGTGAACTTTCAAACATTCGGCACCACCCTCCCACTCCATTTTTCTCTTTATAAACACAATGTCATGGATTTCAAAGGTTACATAGTTAACTTCTGCAACCAAGATTATTCTTCAAGCCCGCATGCTCAATAACTTAGCTATTGTCCGACATTCTAGCAGCCACTTGTCCTATTCGCGAGAACATCTTCCAGGTCCACTTGTCAGTTACCTATCTCCACTCTGGTAACTCCTTTTATCATTCTGTCATTTACAGTCCACAGTTTCATTTGAAAAAATGCCTCCCAAGGGAAAAACAATGGCAGAGGTTTCAAATCCTCTAATTCACTGACAGATTGATTTCCACCATACTCCATTAGTTGACAAGAATTTCAAAATCATTGAGACTTCTTCTCAAATTGATTTATTTGAAATTTATTACTGGTGGGAAGAGCAAGTAATTGACCAGAGTGATGAAATTGGGCTCTGGGAATCCCAATTACCCCACTATATTTTTTCCACAAATACACAGAGCTCCAGAGTTTGTGAGAAAATGCCAACAATCCTATGATCCCAGCGAGAGAGCCATTGTCTCACCTACTAGAGAAATTCTCTATCCCATTAACACAAAATCAATTGAGAAAATGTTGCAAGCCCCTGCCACTATACCAACTCATCCTTTTTCCCATGAAAACCTGATAGAATCTTATAACAAACTGGACTTTACCAAGAGATCCCAGACCCTGGAACTGTTTTAGCAATTGGTAGTCCTCTACCAAATAGAAATGCCCTTTATGATTCATCTATGTTTCCTAATAGAACCAAGCATATTACTGCTATCTTTTCCTATTTTCTTAGTTATCACTCTTATAAGTATATCAAAAAGCCATCCTTGGTTTATTATCGATGTTTTCCTCTGATTCTAAGCCTACTGTTATTTATGATTTCAGTCATTTTATAGTTGAAACCATACATGAACGATTTGACAAATTTAAGACTGAAGAAGTATTCAGGTATGCTTCAGTACTTGTGTATCTTTTTATATATTTTCAAGGAGACAAATTTCCATTTCCTTTGCAAAAACTTGATGAAGAAGGACAACAACAGTTAGTGATTTTCTGGACATCAATGGGGATGGAGGTAGAAGAATTCACATACAAGCAGTTCATATAACTATTTATTGATCCAGCCCTCAGCCTTATGAGCAGCACTCCATTACCAAGGATCAGTGAGGAGATTGTCAAGGAACTTCAGTTCATAGATCAAGTTGCAACAGGAGATTGGTATTGCTACCAAAACTACACAGAAATCAGAATTTTTGGCTATGAGCATCCACCCTACAAACTGACAGAGTACCTCCCTGTTAGAATATTTTCACTAGAGTACTTGAGGAAAAGATTGAATGCAGATGAAGTACATTTTGTAGCTACCAAAAATAAATCACAATTTAATATTAAAGCTTAAGTTGGTCCCTTCATTTGTAATACTAAGACAGCAAGGGAGGAACCTGATAAGTTGTTAAAAGAAATGAAATTTACTCTTAGTTTCTCTTGGTCATATGACCCATTGGGAGTCATCTCCTAACTCAGGGTGGAAAATAAGTTACACCATATCATCATACAGCTAGGCCTAAGATAGAACAGTTCAAGAATCAGTTGGAATGGACAGAGAATACCCTCCAAGAAGCTGAGGGGCAGGCAGTCTCTACATCAAATATGCAAACTCCAATTGCACAGGAAAAGACAACCAAGAGAGGGAGGGAAGAACAATATTCACCTACAACAGAGGCAACAAGCCAAGGCCTCAAGGTCTTTCACAGGAAAAAAAAACAAAGGGTCTCTATGAAAATTGATTCACGGTCTGGTGAACAGTCTATACAATCTCCAACTCAATCTACCACTTCTCACGAATAGCAGATAGTCCAGATTGTTGGAGGCATTCAGGAGAATAAGGAGGAATACATCTTCCATGTCTTTAGTGAAATCAAAAGAAATAATGAAGAATTGAAGTTAAATACTTACACCCAGTTCTGGAAGCATTCTTCCAGCTCTCAAGCCAGGCTTCTTTCAGTATTTAACTCTCAAAAGGGGAAGATGCAAATGGCTTTCTTGTAGGTCCAAGTTCCTCAACCCAAAACTGCAAGACAATACTAGAAACATGCTTCTTCTAAGTTTAATGTCCAGGATGTGCATCCAATTGATAAAACTGAGATTTACAAACAGACTGGACAGATGATTGCTTCAACCTTGACCAACACTGTTATGAGTTTGTCAAAAATGCAGGTTACATTGGCCAACATTCAGTCACAATCAAAGTTGGAGAAGATCTCCTCATTAGCAAAGTATACCAAGATTCAATCCTTGGAAAATCTAGTGCTAACGATGGGATATGATCCCTCAAACATAAATGCTACAAAGGAGCTCATTAAAAAAAAGAAAACTAAGGTTGCAGCTTTAAAGAAACAATTGAAACTACTAGCATTTGAGGATCCAATGGCCAAAGAAATCCAGGAGACCGAGACTCAAAAGTCAGATATGATGAAGCTCATCATAGAACAGAATTTGAAAATAAAACAAATGGAGGAGCAGATGGAGAAATTGGTTAAGGAGAAGGAGGAAGCTATCAGGAACATTCAAACTTCAACGGATGTAGTTTCTTTTGTAGCAGTTCCCATCACCAGATTTTCTACTACAAGCACTACATCAGCAATAGGTACAATAGAAGGAGCTAAAGAGGTTACTGAAGATGTTCAAAACCTGTCTATTCAGACAGGAGAAATCAATAAACTAAAGGATGAACTCAAAAAATTCAGATTATGTAGTCTATATCAGACACTTCACACACAACTGAAACAAACAGACTCAAAGGCCAAGTGGAAATCTTGAAGAAAGAACTCACAGATTCTTTCATAGGAAACAAGTTTGGTTTAGCAAAAGAAATTTTGTGGGAAGAAATCACAGAGGAAATCAAGAAATTTGGCCCTCCATTAAGATAATATTCAATCAGAAAGATCTCTTGGAAAAAGCTCAGGAAGAAGTGGAATCCATAACTAGGTAGCTGGAGGATATGCCAAAGATTTCCCCTGATATAATCAAATTTATGAATTCCAAGGATGACTATGAGCTTGAGGAGTTAAGGATAAGTGACAGAAGTCCAACAATATTAGAGGTAAAGAAGATTATCACTAAGAAATATCTCATCCTTCAACTACAAGAAAAGTGCAACAATGTTAACAACATAGTTCAGAGATTTTTCAACAAGATTAAACCTTTGGTCAGCAAAGGCTTACCTTCTATGATGGTTATTAATGATAAATTGATGCCAGTTGAGGATTATGTCAAGTAATTAACAAAGGTGGGCGCCCATGCAACTTCAGTGGCCAATATCAAAGGATCAACAACACCATCTCTGATAGTAAATACACTCAGGGATTCTTCCTTCATCCTGGATGAAATCAAGCATATATTTTTGGTAAAACCCACTTTTACTAAATACACCGAGATGTATGAAATCTACAGGAGGGTAACAAAGATTTCTATCCCAGATAAGAAATGCTAGGAAGGATTAACATATTTACTTGATTAAGGATAATTGAACAACATTCAGTTTTTTAGGGAACAATCAGCCAACTTCAACCACTTCTCAACTTTTTCAGTAATAGTCATCAAACAGCGCAACACCAAAATAGTGCCAGATCATTAGACAATTTTATTTTTTATTGTGTAAATAATCTATTTTTGTAAAAGCAGTTTAGGATATTTTTCATCCTACTGTTGTATATATAACTTTCTTCACAAGTTATTAAGGGTTACACCCTTAAAGAATCATTTTTAGACATCTGATGTTCTGAATTTTTCTTTACACATTTTGTGTTTCCTGTAAGTTTTTCCAGTGTCATTCATTATGTTTTTTCTTCATATACTTGTGTCTTGCAGAGATAACTAGGTAGGAATAATTGTATTTCAATTTATTACTATAAGCTTTATGAAGTGATAATCTATAAAGAGAATGAATTAATGGACTGTTTGTTTAATTAATTCCCATGAAAATCAATAAATCATTAGCATCTTTTGTAAGCTCATGTGTATTTTCTCAAACCTATAAACATAGTTTAAATGTTTTCATACTTATGATTATTTAGCCTTGAGGCCTTGGCTTTAGAGCTGGAAGAATGTTTCCAGAACTGGGTGTAAGTATTTAACTTCAACCTTTCGTCCCTTCCAAAACCTTCTGTACTTGTAGAAGGGGAGAATCCATAAGAACCTTCTCTTCAACCTGAAGAAAAGAATCCACAAGAACCTTTACCTTCAGATCAGATCAACCCTTTACATATTGATGACAAATTTCTATTGTTAGATTGGTATCAAGACATTGTAAATTTTCTTCTCCATTTTGAATGCCCAACATCATTCTACAAAGCCCAGTGTAAAACTCTTAAATTGAAAGAAGTCACGTACTACATCATAAATGAAAATTTGTACTCGAAAGATCCACTGAATATTTTGTTATTATGTTTAACAGAATCAGAAACTAAAGGAATCATTGATCAGTTTCATACAGGATTTTTTGGAGGACATTATGCTTGGAGAGCAACAGCATCCAAGATTTTAAGGGGAGGATTTTATTGGCCAAAATTGTTCTTGCAAGTAGGGGAAAGAGCCGAAGGTTTTGTTCCTTGTCAGATGTTTGCTGGTAAGCAGAAACTAGCAGCTCTTCCATTAGTACCATTAGTAATCTCAGCACCTTTCCTTCAATGGGGATTAGATTTTTTTGGAGAGATCCATCCCACTTCAAGTAATCAGCACAGATGAATCCTCACAACAATAGACTACTTCACTAAATGGGTGGAAGCAATTCCAG
>APFE030542207.1:2972-23655 GCA_000404065.3 Pinus taeda | reverse complement strand
AGGCTATCATTTCCTCCGTGAAAATTGGCCATGTAACAAGTGGTTTATGAGAACAAAGCCCTTTATACCATAAAAATTGATCTGGTTCTAAATATGAAGATGCAATACCTACCTTTTGTAATAGTCGTACACCATGTAGATCAAAATATTTCTCCATCTGTAATATCCAATTTACCGGATCCTTGCCATCAAACTTCCTCATCTCTCTTTTTCTTGATTTTTGGAGCTCAATCTTGAAACGACTGTAACTCTGTAATTTCGAATCTTGAGGTTCTAATATTTCGACCTGTAATAGCCCTCTGAGTCCTCTTTCTAACTCCACAAGTTTAATCACAATTGGATTATCCAAGGAAGAGTTATGCCAAATCTCCCACGGTGACTTGATTATAGACTAGTTCAGTTGAGCGAAATTGTACGAAGTTCCACGTGTCATTGTTTCAACCTTAGTAACTAAAAATGATAAATAGAAAACTATAGTCTGTCCTCTTTCTGAATCTTCTTACGAAATTTCAATCTAATGCTCAGAACGAAAGTTATGATGATTTTCCCCAAGTCACCTGTTTGGAATGTAATTCGGGAGTCTGCAAAAATCCTAACTTCATCAGATCATATCTCCGCAAATATAGTGGGATAAGCTTTGAAATTTGGACCCGTAGTTCATAATGACTTAGGCTCAAATGGGAATTTTTTTTAGCTTCTGAAATGTCACAGAAAAAATTTATAGCGAAAATTCCACGATGACCTGTTTGGAGCAGCGAAACCCTAGAATCCAAAGTTTTGATACCAAATGTTATGAAACCAGCTCGCAAAAAGATAGAAAAGATAGATGAACACCTTACAAATAAGCCTCTTCGAGGGGGAAACCTCCTTTACATTACAAAAATGAACAATTCTTGTATGATACAAATGGCAAGCCCTCCTTCGTATATATAGGAGTCTAAGGGGTCATAATATAATCAGAGCTGACATAACAATAATAACAATAGTGGGCTTATATGGGGCACAATAATATAATAAGGGGGTTGTACGAATAATATGGTGATTACATGGGCACAACAATATAATAAGGGGGTTGTACTAATAACAATAAGGGGTTACACTAGTAGTATAGGGACCTAACATTATCATTTACAGTTCGTAGTTTCGTTTGACAAAATGCCTCCCAAGGGAAAAACAATCACAGAGGTTTCAAATCCTCTAATTCACCCACAAATTGATTTCCATCATATTCCTTTAGTTGACATGGATTGTAAAATCATTTAGAATTATTCTCAATTTGATTTATTTGAAATTTATTGTTGGTGGGAAGAGAAGCTAATTGGCCAGAGTGATGAAATTGGGCTCTGGGAATCCCAATTACCCCACCATATTTTTCCACAAATACACAGAGCTCCAAAGTTTGTGATAAAATGCCAAGAATCCTGTGATCCCCGTCAGAGAGCCATTATCTCACCTACTGGAGAAATCCTATGTCCCATTAATGCTGATTCAATTGAGAAAATGTTGTAAGCCCCTGCCACTATACCAACTCATCCTTTCTCCCATGAAAACCTGATAGAAGCTTATAACAAACTGGACTTTACCAAGAGATCCCAAACCTTGGAACTGTTTTTAGCAATTGGTATTCCTCTACCAAATAGAAATCCCCCTTATGATTCATCTATGTTTCCTAATAGAACCATGCATATTACTACTATCCTGTCCTATTTGCTTGGTTATCACTTTGATCAAACTGTCAATGAATCCATCATTGGTTTCTTATCCATGTTTTCCTCTGATTCTAAGCCTACTGTTATTTATGATTTCAGTAATTTCATAGCTAAAACCATACATGAGCAATTTGTCAAATTTAACACTGAAGAAGTATTCAAGTATGCTTCAGTACTTGTGTATCTTTTTATATATTTTCAGGGAGACAAATTCCCATTTCCTTTGCAGAAACTTGATGAAGAAGGACAACAACAGTCAGTTATTTTCTGGACTTCAATGGGGATGAAGGAGAAAGAAGAATTCACATACAAGCAGTTCATAGAACTATTTATTCATCCAGCCCTCAGCCTTATGATCAACACTCCATTACCAAGGATCAGTGAGGAGATTGTCAAAGAACTTTAGTTCATAGATCAAGTTGCAACAAGAGATTGGTATTGCTACCAAAACTACACATAAATCAGGGTTTTTGGCTGTGAGCGTCCACCCTACAAATTGCCAAAGTACCTCCCTGTTAGAATATTTACACTGGAGAACTTGAGGCAAAGATTGAATGTAGATGAAGTACATTTTATAGATGCCAAAAATAAATCGCAATTTAATCTTAAAGCTCAAGTTGGTCCTTTCATTTGTAATACCAAGACAACAGAGGAGGAAGCTGATAAGTTGTTAAATAAATGAAATTTTCTCTTAGTTTCTCTTGGTCATATGACCCATTGGGAGTCACCTCCAAACTCAGGGTGGAAAATAAGTTCACACCATATCATCATACAACTAGGCCTGAGATAGAGCAGTTCAAGAATCAGTTGGAATGGACAGAGAATACCCTCCAAGAAGCTGAGGAGTAGGCAGTCTCTACATCAAATATGCAAACTCCAATTGCAGAGGAAAAGATAGCCAAGAGAGGGAGGGAAGAACAATCTTCACTTGCAACAGAGGAAACAAGCCAAGGCCTCAAGGTATTTCACAGGAAAAAGAAACAAAGGGTCTTTATGAATATTGATTCACAATCTGGTGAGCAGTCTATACAATCTCCAACTCAATCTACAACTTCTCATGAATAGCAGATAGTCCAGATTGTTCGAGGCATTCCTGGGAATAAGGAGGAATACATATTCCATGTCTTTAGTGAAATCAAAAGAAATAATGAAGAATTGAAGTTAAATACTTACACCCAGTTCTGGAAGCATTCTTCTAGCTCTCAAGCCATGCTTCTTTTAGTCTTTGAATCTGAGAAGGGGAAGATGCAAATGGCTTTCTTGTGGGCCCAAGTTCCTCAGCCCAGAACTGCAGGACAATACCGGAAACATACTTCTTTTGAGTTTAATGTCCAAGATGTGCATCCAATTGATCAAATTGAGATGTACAAACAGACTGGATAGATGATTGCTTCAACCTTGACAAACACTGCTATGTCTTTGTCCAAAATACAGGTTACATTGGCCAACATTTAGTCACTATTAAAGTTGGAGAAGGTCTCCTCATTAGCAAAGGATACCAAGATTGAATCCTTGGAAAATCTAGTACTAAGGATGGGATATGATCCCTCAAACATAAATGCTGCAGAGGAGCTCATTAAGAAAAATAACATTGAGGTTGTAGCATTAAAGAAAAAACTAAAACTACCAGCATCTGAAGATCCAATGGCCAAAGAAATCGAGGAGACAGAGACTCAAAAGTCAGATGTGATGAAGCTCATCATAGAATAGAATTTGCAAATAAAACAAATGGAGGAGCAGATGGAGAACTCAGTTAAGGAGAAGGAGGAAGCTATCAGGAACATTCAAACTTCAACTGATGTAGTTTCTCTTGCAGCAGTTCCCATCAGCATAGTTTCTACTACAGCCACTACATCAACAATAGGTACAACAGAAGGAGTTGAAAAACTTACTGAATTTGTTCATAACCTGTCCATTCAGACAGGAGAAATCAATAAACTAAAGGATGAACTCAAATAATTATGGCTTATGAAGTCTATATCAGACAATTCACACACAACTGAAACAAACAAACTCAAAGGCCAAGTGGAAATCTTGAAGAAAGAACTCACAGATTCTTTCATAGGAAACAAGTTGGGTTTAGAAAAATAAATTATGTGGGAAGAAATCACAGAGTCAATCAAGGAAATTTGGCCTTCCATTAAGATAATATTCGATCAGAAATATCTCTTGGAAAAAGTTGAGGAAGCAGTGGTATCCATAACTAGGTAGCTGGAGGATATGCCAGAGACTGCCTTTGATATAATCAAATTTCTGAATTCCAAGGATGACTATGAGCTTGAGGACTTAAGGATAAGTGACAAAACTGCAACAATATTAGAGGTAAAGAAGATTATCACTAAGAAAAATCTCATCCTTCAGCTACAAGAAAAGTGCAACGATGTTAATAACATAGTTCAGATATTTTTCAACAAGATTGAACCTTTGGTCAGCAAAGGCTTACCTTCTATGATGATTATTAATGATAAATTGATGCCAGTTGAGGATTATGTCAAGAAATTAACAGAGGTGGGCACCCATGTAGCTTCAGTGGCCAATATCAAAGGATCAGCAACACCAGCTCTCATAGTAAAAACACTCAGCGATTCTTTCTTCATCCTGGAGGAAATCAAGCATATATTTTTGGTAAAACCCACTTTTACTAAATACACCGAGATGGATGAAATCTACAGGAGGGTAACAAATATTTCTGACCCAGATAAGAAACACTGGGAAGAATTAACAAATTTACTTGATTAAGGATAATTGAACAACATTTAGTTTTTGAGGGAATAGTCAGCCAGCTTCAACCACTTCTCAACTTTTTCAATAATAATAATCAAACAGCGCAGAACCAAAATAGTGCCAGATCATTAGACAATTTTATTTTTTATTGTGTAAATAATCTATTTTTGTAAAAGTAGTTCATGATATTTTTCGTCCTATTGTTGTATAAATAACCCTCTTATCGAGTTATTAAGGGTTGCACCCGAAGAAGCATTTCTAGACATTTGATGTAATTAATCTTTCTGGATCATTAATACAAAGCAAAGGATTCTGAATTCTGTTTTACACAATTTGTGTTTCCTGTAAGTTTTTCTAGTGTCATTCATTATGTTTTTTCTTCATATACTTGTGTCTTGGAGAGATAACTAGGTAGGAATAATTGTATTTCAATTTATTCCTATAAGCTTTCTGAAGTGATAATCTATAAAGAGAATGAATGAATGGATTGTTTGTTTAATTAATTCCTTCAAAATCAATAAATCATTAGCATCTTTTGTAAGCCCATGTGTATTTTCTCAAACCTTTAAACATAGTTTAAAGGTTTTCGTACTTATCATTATTTATCTTTCAATTTGAAAACTATGGAATCATATTACTTTTTTGTTTCTGATCATCATCTTAAAAGCTATTTCACTGTGTAAATATTTAAAGCAACCCTCTACTGAGAAATTGATATTATTCAAGAGGTTAGGCACATCAGTTCTATATCTGTTTCATCCTTTGGTCTCCCAAATTAAAACAAAACCCCCAAAACATTTATCTTAGATGCTCCGGCATAAGTAACCAAAAATAGGTTTTTGTACCATGGATCGAAGAATTCCACTTTCTTTGGGATAGTTTGGATTCAAACTTTGCAAGGGTATGATTTGGGACTCATTTGTGGAGAGCGAAACATCCGAACCAATGGTCATTTTCCTAATGTGAAAAAATGATGTGTAACAGATGGAGATCTTGTATGATGGTGCCATGGATATTATCAGCTTAATGAAGTGAAAGTTCATATGAGCCTTGGAGTGATGTCTGTTGATGTGTCTTCCTGCGCTGTGGGGTTTATTTTGCAACAAATGGATTGTATATGTTATGCATTCATTATGATTTTGTCAGTAAACTAATTTTTTGATGTTGGCACTATATCATTGTAGACTATGCATTTACTTATGGTTTATGTGGTTATTAATTGTAAACTTATTCATGATTGGTAACCTGTCTCTTATATGTGTGCGAATCTCATTTAAGGTTTTTCTAACAATACTTTTCTTGAGGTTTATGCTTTGTAATTACGTTGTTTCTATTCATGGTATATATTCTTTTGGATATTTATAAGTTATTGAATTGAATTTTTTGAAGCTCCATTCATTCTCCTTTAACTGATACTCTCCCTTTTGTCCGAGGCAAACCTCAACCAATGAGATGGAAGTTGGGCCTACATACCAATGGGACTCCTAGACCGAAAACTGTAGAGTTTTATTGGGATCATCCTCCGAGGAGATCCCCTAGCTGTTGGCGGTATATTCTAAACTGATAATAGGAGGTTAGAGCTCTATTTATAGGGAATTCAATAATGAATCTGGGCAATGAATACTGGTGGAGAACATGGAAAAATATTGGGGCTAATATTCGCAAGTGGGCTAATTTTCCATGTTTTTTCCAAAACAAGATTCGCCAAATTCCATATTTTCTAAAGATGATTCAGAAAAATTTTATAGTATAAAATTCTTTTACCTTACAAGTTTCCAAAATTGTATAAAGAGTATATATAAAAATATTAGAAATTTGCATGTTTTTACAAAGATATCAACAAAAAATTTATAATTTGCAATATGGGAGCTAGTAAGATTCACAAAGGTTTCTAAACTTTAAGACAAATTTTCATCCTTAAAATTTTCCCTAGTGGAGAAACTAGGTCATACACCTTTTTTTGTGGGTTTTCTAAGGGGTTCTATTGAGGCCAAATCCCTTCTTGGTTTTTTGGAGATGCTTGATAAGGGGCACCAACTAGATTTATAGGAATTTTTTAGCATTGCAGAGGGAGATTCCTCCATTTTCTTTACAACCGCAAAAGTAACAATTTTTGGTTGAACATAGTGATTTGATGGGAAAATTTTCTAGTTTATGGGAAAAGATTTGAGAATCTAGGTTTGGCTTCAATTGCTGTAGCAAGCCCAAATTAATCTTCCTTTGATTTTAAGGTAGTGATTTGATTGAAAATTTAATAAAACGCCCAATTTTGGTGCCAATATATATTTGTATATGATATTTATGTGTGTTTGTAATTTTTTGGGGTTGTTCATGAGCATGTTTTCTTGTGATTCATTGTTTATTTCCAATTAGGAACATTATAGTAAATCTCACCTTGATATGGGTTGATGACAACCTTTTCTTCCATATTGAATAGGGATTGTGAATGGTTCATGAACACAAATTGTGTTGATCCTTTGCATGTTCTTTCTTAGGATCCCTCTCTATTTCTTTCTAATCTTCCAATCTCGCTTCTAATTTGATCTCCACATAAACCCCCATATTCTTTAAATAGCCTAAGGTTATTGGTCAGGGCCTCCATGAGGAAGATCACATTATGGTTTATATTTGTGACTTGCACTTCTAGCTACATGATCAGTTTAACCAATTTGTATCTCCTGCAACTTCCCAAATATACAAAAGAAACTTTATCTAATACCAATATTATTTGTAAACTTTGGTGGATATTCCACTGGACTATTTGTTAGTGTGAAAATTCTTAGTTGTTGTGCCAAAAAACTCTTCACTTAATTTGCTGGTGACAAGAAAATCTAATAAAAAAAAATGATGGTTGTTATTTCTCCTCAAATCTGCAGCAAAAAGTTATAAATATCCAAAATGATGGCATGCAAATACATGGGAACATATAACAACAAATATTCGTTCAACAACCCAATGGGAATAAAAGCAATTTTATTTTATTAATTTGAAATAGAAAGTTTACACTTGATGAAGAGAATGTGCAAACTTGGGTCTGCAGATCCCCCTCTGTGGGATGGGTCCTTTGTAACTCTACGCTTCAACTATAGCTTCATTTTCCCTCTCTCTTAGAATGTATGTTATGGGAAAAAAGAAGTGGTGATAGCTTCAACTCAAGATGGGAGCTATAATCTGACAGGATGATAATGATCATGGTGAAAAATGAAGATAAAACCCCTCTATTTATAACAAAATATTGAGATAGATCTAGATTTTGAAAATAATAAAATATTATAGAATAAATCAAAATCTAGCTATTATTGATATTTTATTATATTTTTTAGAGAGGGAAAGATATTTGAAATGGTCAAATAAATTTATTTAGAAAATGGTTAAAGTAATTAACAAATAAAAAATGATTTGTTAATTACTTTATGGGGATAAAGTCAAATATGAATTAGAAATACTTATTAAATAATGATTTAATAATTATCTCATGAAATAAATAGGGGATAAATATGGAATAATAAATAAATAATGATTTATTTAATTATTTTCATGGGTGTTTTTTGGATTTTAATGAGAAATAATTTAGGAAAATGGTTCACTAAATTATTTCCTAAGTTGAAAGTGGGTTTTAATGTGTAAAAACTCATCCTACATGGTGTATTTCTATCAACCTAGAAGGAATTGACTAGGTGATAATATTTTGGGTGATATCAGAGTTCATCATAATAAATCTACTAAAATATATTAGAAAATATGAAATCTACACTAGGTGCGTTAATTTCTCCATATATTTCTAGATCTATTAATTATTTTTATTGCATATGCATGCAAGGTATAATTACACAAAAAATAGAGAAAAAATAGTACAATCACTCACATACTACAATAATAGAAGATATGAATTGGGAAACTCTTTTGGGAGAAGATGTGGTTGGAAGGTGAGGCTTCTCTAATCTCTATTTTTCCAAATGGAAATGGGTGCAAGTATAAAGAAGTGAAACATGTGGCCTATGAGCTGCTACATTGCACAAACCCCTTTATTTTCCCTCCCTCTACCCATTCTCTTATATTTATGGAACAAAATGCACTCGGATAAAATGGAACTCCTTTTCCTCCTATTGGTGCAGTTATATCAAAACTCGATAGCCTACTCTTATCGAGTCTTATAGAGTCATATTCATCATGATCATGTGGCTAGCCCTTTTTCCATAAATAATGGGGGTTGACATGGCATCCTCTTGATTAATGATGGTCAAAACAAGAAGGTCGACTTCCAAATGGTATAATGTTTGAATATGGATTTTGAGTGAGGTGATTCTTGCACCATTGGAAATATATATGTGTGTAGAATAATGTTAGGAGGTGCATGATTAAGTGAAAATAATTTACCTCCAAAAAATGTCATTTGATGCTCCTATGAGTTACTTCCTCCAACTTTTCCACTCTAATAGCATCAATATGGATGACAAATAATGCAACAATCCAACTTGAATCAATTGTATTCTCCATAACCATACTACTTCCTTCCTTGCCTAAGCAACTTCCATATAATCAACTTATGTACTTGAGAGTGCCACTATAGATTGTCTCTTGATCATTTGATTGATTTCTCTTCAAAATAGGTAAAGAACATACCCACTTGTATATTTTATGTCACCCATATATCTATCCCAATCCAAATTAACAAAACCATGTATGTAGAACATTATATCCAAGCTTGGTCTTCCTAGTTAGCACAATTCATAACTAGTAGTGCCATGCAAATAACTAAAAAATATCTTTACTATTGTCAAATTATCCTTCTTTGGTTTCAACATATACCTTCTCGATACTCTCATTATATGTGAAATGTTTAGTCTAGTATAAACCATTGCATACATCAAACCTCCAACTACACTAACATATGGAACATGAGACATGCCTTATCTCTTTTCTTGTGTCTTGGAACATTGATTAGTAGATAACTTTACACATAAAAATATAGACATCTTTACTCATTTTCATTCCTACATATTAAATCTCTGCAATATTGTCTTGACATACTTCTTTCTATTAACCAAAATTGAGCCTATTTTCTTGATACATTCTAATTTCCATGCTCAAATCCAAATATGTGACACAAATATCCTTCATTTAAATTTGGAGGACAACTGAGTTTTCATTTCTTGGATTATTTCCTATCATTTCCAATCAATAACGTATCATCAACATACAAAACCAAATAAATAAGATTGTTACCAAATAATTTGAAATACACAAAGTGATCTGCTTTGATCCTTGTGAATGCAAGTACTAAATAGGTATCAAATTTTTTATACCACATCCTTGGTTATTGCTTAAACCCTTACATGGACTCTTTCAGCATGCATACTAGCTCTTTCTTTCCTTTCACAAAGAATCCTTCTAGCTTGTTCATATAGATTTCTTCTTCTAGAAACCCATGTAGATATCTTGTATTTATATACATATGTTCTACTTCATTCTATTGAAGTGTGTATGGAGTGGTCTTATGTCTTGTGTTGTAATCTAGTGAAAATCATACATAGTTACTAGTAGACAAACATAAATTAATCACATGATATGTATGCACAAATATGCAAAGATACATAGTAATGGAGAACTAGTAGAAGAGCGTGGATATATCTTTATTATATGTGAACTATTACATTGTATGCATACAAACATAAAAATATAGATTGTCGAGACAATTATGCTAGTCTAACTGTTTGACCAAACATGTTACTTAGTCTATCATTAGTTATCCTTTCATTGCATTGTGTACTTGTCAGCATGAATTTGGCTAGTTAGTTGATCTGACTAGCCTCTCCAACAAATTCCCCACCCTCGTTTTTACATTCATAACAGTGGTCCTCAAAAGTAAAATTATAAGTACAATTATTACAATACAATAAGATTAAGATATAACATCTCGTGGGTCCTTTCCATGTGCTTCTACTATTGCATTAGGAACCTCTGAAGCTGGTTGTGATGACATGTTCTCTACTTGGTAAACTTCCTCGCCTTGAGATTACTATTTTGAAGTTGCAACATATGTTGAAACACTGGGTGCATAAAAGTCATGGGCAGGCCATGGTGGAAATGTTGATGCTAAAAGTGCTAATGGAGGTGGATTTTTTCTCAAAAAGGCAGTCTAATAAATTACTAGAGCGAAAATCTGCAAGTACTGGTCGAAGATAGACCAATCTCGAACTGCCACTCTAGATTTAACATTGGATTCTGTGAGATCATAAAATTATTGCACATTTTATTCCATTGGTATATTCTCTACTATAATTTGAGTAAGAGGCTTGGCTTCTTCAATGCTCACGACTTGGTTAAGAATTCCATGCAAAAATTATGATGTGTAGGAACGTTTGTGATGGGATTTATTTCCCTCTCTTAACCACTCACGGTGTTGTTGTAGTAGCTATGAATAATTTTCCCTTTCCTGTTCTAGATTAGTATTGATTGTTTGTTGCATTCTATTATCTGAAGTTTGTCTCACTGGTAGCTCCTTGATGAGCATCTCTTGAGCACTTATTTTCGAATGAATAGAAGCCAAGTAGGTGTGCCAATTATTCAATATAGCAGTGATGGTATCTCCTCTACCCATTATGGCTTCTATAGTTTTCTTCGCTGTTAGAAACTCATTGTGGGCCTTCTACAGGGCCTATGTAAAATTAGGATTTGCAACAACTATTGGTTGAGTCTTCATTTCAAACACTTTTGCATGGAGTTGGACATTCCGATCAATCAATTTTTCTACAAACTGTTGAAAAACAACAATATGATCAGAAATATGTCTTTTGGATTAATCACATCGTTAGGATTCGGTCGACGTTTTGAACCAACTAATGTGGTTCTTCCTCAGGACAAGGTGAGAAATCAATCGATCTGAAAGAATAAATAGGATGGATGCATCATTTTCCAGGGTTAATCGTTTAAAATTATCCGTTGGTGAAATCATTACTGAGGAAAGAAAAAATTATTTAAGATTAAGTGATAAAGAGATGTTTGTTAAATTATTTAATATTTAGTTAGAAACTAGTTGTTATGTAATAATTAGATATATTATTTCCGATATTATAAATTAATTACAATTTATCAATAATATATCCTAAAAATAATTAACTTTAATATAATTTATTTGTTAGGGGAATCAATATATATTTGGTCAAACTCTTATTAGATAATTCAAAATAAAATATCATATCATTATATTTTAAGTAATAATTTATTATATTAAAGACTATAATAAGAATATTCATTAAATATTACAAATTAATGTGACCATTATTAGTTAGAGGATAGATTATCCCCCTTAAATAGGAGGAAAGCAAAGATAACTAAAAAGGCTTATGAGACAAATATTAAAAGATGAATTATTATGATCCTGAAAAGTAGCAGCAATTGGTTGAAGTCATCAAACAACTACAACCAAAAGAAAAAATAATCAGGAAGAATCAGAAGGATAAAAAGGATAAAAAGCTTTCCATCAAGAGTCAAATCTGAGATGCCCTAAAAATTTCCAAGCGCATTCTTGCTGATAACATTTAGAACAAAATGTATGAAATTAATCAAAAAATTAAGCAAAATGATAACTCGGCTTCTCAACAGTGGCAACACAATGGCACCGAAGTCCATTATCACAACCAATCAAGTCAGAATCCCACGATAACTGAGATTGATTTGACAGATGATAATCATGTCCAATATCTGACCCATGTTTTAGGAGAGAACCATCAGTCAGACCATGAGCAGTCTAAAGAAGATAAGTCTAAAAATGAACTGATCAAGAAAGATCAATCTGAGAAAAAGTAGTCTAAAAAATATTAGTCGGAATAGGTCCTATCGAAACTATCCTGGTACTTCATGGATTGATGACTGGTGTTATACTGGTAAGAGGTATCTAAGTCGTTTTTATCATGAAGATGCTCAATTGACACAATTCCTGTTTGATGATCTTAGACAGTTTCATCTGAGAGTTTGTTCATATGAGTTATATTTAGAATTAGCCTTTGAATTATTGTGAATATCCAACTAATTTCATATCATTGGTTCAACCTCGATTGGGTTTTTTCCGACTGATTATGCTCTGATTGGTTTTTCTTTGACTGATATTGTTCCGACTGATGTTTTTCAAACTACTTTTTCTCATATTAATATATCTTGATCAGTTCATTTTTAGACTTATCTTCTTTAGACTGCTCATGGTCTGACTGATGATGCTCTTCTAAAACATGGGTCAGATATTGGACATGATTATCATTTTTCAAATCCATCTCAGTTACCATGGGATTATGACTTGACTGGTTGTGAGAGTGGACTTTGGTGCCATTATGTTGTCGTTGTTGAGAAGCCGAGTTATGATTTTGCTTAATTTTTTTATCAAATTCATATATTTTGTTCTGAATGTTGTCAGCAAGAATGTTCCTAGAAATTTTTAGGGCATCTTAGATTTGACTCTTGATGTAAGGCCTTTTATCAATGGAGAAATAATCTCGGTATTCCTCTATTTGCAATCAATCAATAATTTCAAATTCATAAATAACAGGGCTTGGTATATTAGGGATATCGTCCAAGTCACAAGGGGTATCAACTTGAATTTTAGGAAAGATTTTCAGTAAACCGAGGCTCTCTTTAATTTTTGTAGTAGTGGCATTGATTATTCCATCACTATCACTTGATCTATTCCCTCCTAAATGTCTATTAAATTTATGATTTACTCTTCGATCATCACCATAATCGTGCACGCCTTCTACTCGCCACCTTTCCCGTAGAGTGGGCAGTAATTGTGAAATATTTTGAAATGACCTTTGTTGATCATATGAGGGTAATGGTGTGTGCAAATTGTGTGTCATGTAAAAAAGGGATGGTGGTATTTGATTAATCTGGCTGATGGGTCCCTCTTTTGTATTTTGTGAGTTATTATATCAAGGTCATATGTCGGATTCTTATACACGAGTGATTTTCTGGACTGCTCCTAGATGAATAGTCGATATGTTTTTCCTGGTTTACTAAACTGTCAAATAATACTCGATATGCTTGTTATGAGGGATGTCACTTCCATGATCCAAGTTGGTTTGTTACCCTGTTTTCTATCTATCTTTCATCTTTATATTTTTGTCATTCTGAACTTTGTTTTTCGCTTACGAAATTGTGAAGATCGGGCTCCCGCTCCATAATGTTGTTTTAGTCTAGTTACCTAGTACACCTTTCCTATTGTTTTTATTGGTGAACATGTTGTTATGTCGGCTATATCTATAAATATATTTTCTTAATTATTTTATTAATTTAATTTTAATACAACAGAAATGAAAATAATTTAATAAATTAATAAATTTTAATTAACTTTATTTTTAATAGTTTAGTTTTTTCCATATTAACTGGTTAGCCTTTTTCATCCATTATCCTATGGCTAACCTATGCTAAGTATTACTAAGGAATAACTGTTTCAATTCAGGAACCATTAGCAAGTGATTTGAAAAGGAGCCCCTATAAGGCCTTCAATTGTATAGCTCCTGAAGGTCAGATGTCTTAAACAATGAATTGTCCTAACCATGCAATTTCGAGCTTCTTTGGCTTGCCTTTTACTTTACTGTCATATAGTAGAACTAAATTACCAACTTGAAAATGTTAAGCATGCAGGTTCCTATCATGCCATGTTTTTTTTGTTCCTTATTGATCTGTTTATGCTAAAGGGCGTAAAGTCAATCTTCCTCTAGTTGATGTAATCTTCTAAGTCATTCCACTTGTAAGTTTGTATTATATTTTAGTATAGTCAACACGCTCTGTGAGATTGATGAATAGTGAAATGGTACAACTATGTCCTTACCATAAATAAGTTTAAATGGTGTTGCTCCTATTGACTATTTATACGCTGTGTGATAGGCCCACATAACCGCTAGAACTTTATCATCCAGTCATCTATGTCAACATTACAAATTTTCATTAAAATTGTCTTCAGTGTTTTGTTGACTGATTTGACAACGTTGTTAGCTTGTGGGTGATACAGAGTAGTCTTATGATGTTCGATCATGAAATTAGTTGTCAATACTTGGATTGTACAGCTTACAAAATGGGTTCCTCTATCATTGATAAGAACCAAGGGGCAGCCAAATCATGTTACTATGTGTTCATATATAAATTTCACTACAACTTCTTTAGTGAAGAATCTGACTGGCTTAACTACTTCCCACTTTGATAGATATTTGATGGTAGCTATTATATATCTTTCTCCCATTCTCTTACCTATTTTGGGAAATGGTCTGACAAAGTCGATCACCCATATCTCAAAAGGTAGTGAAGCAATAACTAAGTGCGGTGCCATTTGGTGTTTCGATAGAGGATGGCCCATTCTTGTGCATATTTCACATTTTTGTACATATTAATGATAATCGTTGAATAGTGTTGTCCACCATAGTCCTGCTTGCATTATCTTCCATGAAGTTGTTTCTCCTTGGTAGTGTCCTCTGACTCCCCCTTTGCGTGTTTCTTTAATGATTTCTTCTCTTTCATGTTCTAAATCACATCTGCGAAGTACTTCATCAATTCCTAGCTTGTATAAATTTCCATTTATTAATGTGTATGGTGCTACTTTTATAGTGAGTGGATTTTTCTTATTATCTAATAGATTGTTTAGTGTTTTTTTGGTATATAAGAATTCTACAATTTAAACAAGTTGTGATGGAACTGCTTCAATTCTGAATAGATGTGTCTATGGAAGGTCATCATCCATATCAGTCAATTCCTCTTGAAGCTCAAGTTGGGATAAATTGTTGGGACCGACATTATGTTTTCCTGGTCATGCAATAACTTTCAATTTGAATTCTTGGAATACTAATAATCCATTGTTAAAGCTTCGTGTTATGTCATGGAGTAGTTTCATTTAGCTTTGTTAATCTTCCAACTAGCGTAGGTGTTTAGATGGTCTATTAGTTCGTTGTCAGATTGTGCTAGGACTACTCCAACTATAATGTTTCATGCATCGACATGTATATGGAATTATTTGGACCAGTCAGGAAACTTAAGGATTGGGGATTCAACTAATTTCTTTTTTAACAACTGGAAAGACTCATTGCATTGTCTAGACCAAATAAAAGGGATGTATTTCCTTAGAATCATGTCAATTGGAAACACGATGTCAGAGTAATGTTAAATGAATTTTCTATAATATCCTGTATGTCATAAGAATATTTTGTTTTGTTTATGATTTACAGGAGGCTTCAGATCTAATATTACCTTGATTTTCACCATATCGACTTTGAACCCTTCCTTTGAAACCACACGGTCCAACAATGTTCCAATAGGTGTTGCAAATATGATTTTTTTTTATATTCAAGGACAAACGTATCTGACAACATCGCTTAAGCACCAGTCAAAGCCATTCATTATGACCTTTTAGTAATGTGAACACTATCCATTCATCGAAATATACTACCATATTTTTATAGATATAATCTTGGAATGCTTTGCAAATGATTCTTGAGAATGCTGCTAAGGCATTCTTTAGACCAAAAGGCATTACTCTATAAGAAAAAGAGCCAAATTCAATAACAAAAGTTGTTTTTTTGTGATATTCTTTTTTTATAGGTACTTTTTTATAGCCTAAGAACCTGCTAGTGAATGAATAAAATTCATGTCTCACGACCTCATTTAATATTTCATCAAAAAATAGAGTTGGGAATGGGTCTGTGACTGTTAATTTATTTAATCATTGATAATCGACACAAATGTGTATTATGGTAGGGTCATGCTTCTTTGGTTAAAAAACCATAGGGCTTGCCCACTCTGATGTTTCTATAGGGATAATAATACCAATGGCAAACATTCCTTCAATTTGTTTTTGCACAATGAGTTTATACTTATGCATAAGCTTATAATGTCTTATTGACAGTGTTGGACCTACCAAAATTCAAGGGGGTCTCCCCGATATGACTTCCCAACTAGTCCTTGCACCGTTTTGGATAGGAGCCCCATCCGAAACATGACCCCAATGTTTTCTACTTAAATATTTGCCTTAGCTTTAGCTGTTACCAAAAGATAGAATCACACATGTGCCTTCTACAAGCAAGTATTCTTGGTGAATGCTCAATTACAAGTGTGTCAGAGTTCTTCTACTATAGAGGGGAAATAAAGTGAGCATATAGGAGAGAGATAATAGTACCACTCTAATAAAGACACACAAAAAGTACTTTTTTGTCTAACATCCAGTTGAATAGTCCACATGAATGCAGTGAATGTTATAAACATTGTAACACATTCTCAATAGAATAAGCACTAAAATAATTGAAATAGTTCAACTACCTTAGTAACGGTGAAAGAAAACATGAACCATGAAAATCCATGGAATATTCTTACAAACATCCATAATCCATGTATGAAAACGTTTTGTCTATCATGGCTTCAAATATTAAGTAAAAGTTCCAATATGCATGAATACAACGAGCATCACTTCCTCCAGTAGTGGAGCATTGTAGCCACTAATTTCTCCCCAAAAGTACTAAATTTCTCTTATGCCTCATGGGAGAAGCCAAGGTTAAAAGTACTTTACATGAGAAATGATGACCTATTTATAACTTGAGGAATGACCTTTCATATCCTAGTGACTCTTGACTTTCTAACTTCTAGTGACCTTTGGACTTCTACAACCTTTGAAGTTTGAAATGACTTTTAGTATTATATTTCCTTTGGAATTCCATGACTCTTGAGTTCACATATGACTCTTGGACTTCTACTTCTTTGCCTTATAGAATGATTACAATGATACATGTTGTCTTCCACATCATCATATGAAAAAACTTGACATGTCACTATCTTGGGTTATTGAAGTTGACAATGACTCATCACATGGACTTGCTTTAGTAGTGACATGGTTGCTACTGTGTCTGCGCTTTATCATCATCTGCTCATGGTGCTCCCACCCTCCAAAGGGTCTTCAATATTGGATTCTTTATGGTATTTTGATCATCAAGTTTCAGGTGTTTCCTTCGTTCTCTATGCACTTCCTTTTTGCATCCTCTTTTTCCCGATATTCCTTATGTGTGATTTCCATGAGGTCCCTCGAATACCTATTTCTGCAATCACACATGATGAGAAACTATCACTTTGAAAATCTCCTAAACTACCATGTGTTATGCAAAATTTTCCTCTTTGTTCCTTTTTAGTGCGCTTAAAAGAGTTAAGGAAGTTACAAGGTACAAGGGCTCACTTTGAAAGGTTGAAGAGCTTAGGAGGAGGGGCTTCAAGTCTTCAACATGCACTCATGCACCCTAAAAACAAAAGAATTCAAGGCAGGGCTCATTTCGAAAGTCCAAAGGACAAAGGGGAAAACTTCGGCCTTCCCAAGTGCACTATGCACTCAAGGGAGAGAATAAGGGTGCATGGTGCACTCCTCAAGGTTTAAGGGTGAGGCTTCATGCCTTCGGGGTGGGCTCATGTGCTTAGGAGGCCTCAAAGAGGGTGCAGAGTGCACTCCTGAAGGCTAAAGGTTGGGGCTTGATTTCTTTAGGGTGTCATAGTGTGCTCAATCAGTTTAGGTGGGAGCATGGTGCATAGGGTAAGGTTGAAAGGTTGAGATTCTAGTCCTCGGGATGCACCAATGCACTCAAGGAGGGTGCACATCTTTGAGTCGAAGGAGTGTGCTCTAGGATGACTTAGTCATTCTTGGAGGGTTCCTTTCAAAACATTGAAGGGGTTTCATGCTTTTGGAGTGTGTGCAGCTCTGTGTGAGGGCGCAGGGCACACTTCTGAACAATGAAGAGTCTCCCACCAAGGCTTTAGATTGTGCTCATGCGCTCTTGGCCTTAATGGGATCACTTTTCAACTGAAATTTGTCTAAGTGTGGATGATTGGTCAAGGAATGAGAAAGATGAGTTCTGGACGTAAAACAAAGTACGACACATATGAAAACATTGAGAAAACTTAAAAAAACACAACCAAAAATGAATATACTTCAAAACGCCACTTTATGCACATTCCCCAAATATAAACAATGAAGTGTGTGCAACTGCAGCCCAAAAGTGTCATTTTATAGCCAAAAAGGTGTTATGACCACAAAATGAATATAAGTATATTCAAATCAATCCAACTTCACTTAAGAACACTCAAGAACAATGAAAAAATATGAATCAACACAAAACGACACTTGACTACTAAAGCAAGACTTGATACGACAATGTGGTAGGCTCGAAAATTCAAACATAACAAAATTTTCGAGGGTATTGTATCAGCGACAACAAATCTCTTCTTTATTGGTTTAGCTCCTGGAATGAGATTGATTTTCATTTCTCCCATTTCCTTGACAATTCATTTTAAATATTTATAATCCTAAGTGAATACATCTTGGTATTCATTAAGTAGATCGACAAATTCAACAATTCGTTTCTCTGACTAATAATCACTAAGTTGGGTCGTTTTTAGCCGATCTTCATTGGATATGTCAACTTCACATATTTTAATATCAATGCCCATATATTCGGATGCTTTGGATTCGTTGAGATATTGTTCCCAACTTCTTCTTTTTTTATATTCTGGTGGAAAGTCTAATTTTTCTAATTTCATGACTTATTCTTGTTTACTGACTTTACATATCATTTGAATTCTTTTATCATTTTTAGGATTATTTTTATTCAAGCAAAAGATTTGACCATTAATATGTGGTTCTTCCATTTCTAAATGACTGGCCCTCTTTTTTTCATATGCACATGATATGTAATTACACGTTTCATTCATTGATTGGTTTTTCTATGATAAAATATTTAATTTTATGTACTGTGTTAGCGCTTGAAATTTCACCTCAGGCTGAAAAAGGTAAACTTCAAGGCAACATCAAACCACTTAGCCTCGTAGGTAGCCCTACGGGGCAAGAGAGGGCTCTCTCCGGTCTATCTTGGTAAAGATCTTCAATGGGTGAGATAACCAATGTGGAAACACTGATTTTAGGCTATTAAACTGATAAAAAGGTTTGATTTAGGGATTTTTAGAGTTTTGGTGGAAAATTGGGGAAAGGCAATTTTGGGTGCGGGGATTGGACACAGTTTTCGCAGGGGGTTCTTTGGGGCAAGGTAGGAGACTGTATTGATGCCTTTGATAGATTTGGATGGATTAGAATGACTGGTGAGAAGCTAAGGAGAGCAAGCAAGCACCTTGAATTCTCCTTAAACAGCTGAAAACATTGATATTAAGCAAACTTAAAGGCAGAGCACAGCAACCATGAATTCTACCTTAACACTTCATTTTCCTAATTTGCAAAAGAAAAAGTAAGAAGATGATTCACATAAAAAACTTACAAGTACAAAGAGAAGCACACCATCAATACATGTAACCACAAGAATCCCAAAAAGGACTGCAAAACCCTGGTCTTCCTTAGCCAAAAATTGCAGAGATACAATGAGTAATACAATAGAAGCTTTCTCCCTCAAGAGTCCAACCTTTCCAACCTCTGAAAATGACTAAGAAAATACATAATATAGGCAAGCTAACATCTTTCCTTGCCTCTAGGGGTCGAGCTCATCCTTCTAGGGGCTGTTTCAACCAATTCCAAACTGATCACTAAAATCTAGGCAGTCAAAACAACTTGCCTCTATAATCTAGGAAACCAATTCATTCATTAAATGTTTTCTATTTCATGGATGAATCTTCTAGAATAGGTAAATAAGTGTCATGTTAACATGAAAATAGATTAATTACATCAAAGAGGGTGAAAAATCCCATCCCAAGTCAAAACTGGTCAAAGCTAGGCGAATTCCTGAGCTGTAGATGAATTCCTGTGAAAACTGCCCAAGAGGTCGCGCACACCCAAGAGGTCGCGCCCTTGTTTTTTTTTAACTGCTGGAACCCCCAGGAGAGGTCGCGCCCACACAAGAGGTCGCGCGTGTTTGTAGGAGGCTTTTGGAGGCCTTCCAGTTGTCGGAATTGGGTACAGGATAGCTCGTTGGAAAGGTATTTGAGTCTACTTTCCAACCCAACTGGAATTGTTCAATGTGAAGTTCATTTTCCCTGTCAAAAATCAAATATCCCAAGACTGGTCAAAACGTGCCAAATGAGGCTGCCTCAAGGAAGAGTGTTGTTGCAGTCAATGTTTGAATGCCTTCCTCAACTCCAAATTGTGCTCATTATAGCTCATTGGAAAGCCCTTTGTGTCTAGTTATCATTAGACTCATCAAGAAAATCATTTGGTCAACCAAGCTAGGAGAAAGCTTGATTTTCCCAAGGTCACTTCAGAGGTGTCTTTGATTCTCCTGAGGCAACGGTATTCTTGA
>APFE030542200.1:244817-260551 GCA_000404065.3 Pinus taeda | reverse complement strand
CAAAGACTTCAGATTTCATCTTAAGGAAATATATCCATGTATTCCTTGAGAAGTCATCTATAATGATACATAGTACACAGACTTACCCAGTGATGGAACTTTCACAGGTCCAAACACATCACTGTGCACAAGCTCTAATATTTGTTTCGTCCTCTTACCACCAGAGGGGAAACTCACCCGATTCTGCTTCCCATATACACAATTTCACAGAAATCAAAATCCAAAGAGCTATTACTCATACCTTCTACCATACCTTTACCATGAAGTATTCGAAGGCCCTTCTCTCCAATATGTCCAAGCCTTTGATGCCACAGCATGGTATTCTCTCCAAAGACCACTAGATTTTCTACTCCACTTTTAGAACCATGAAATTGCTGCAGCTCATCAATAACCATGATAACCTTGCAGCTTATGCATAATTCCAATTACCGAACTCGATGCCATCAATACTGTTCTCCCCGAACCATCATTGCAGGATTCATTCATCGAACACCTGATTTTACACCTGCATTCATCCACTTGCTTACAGAAAATCAATTATCTAGCCAATACAAGGAAATATGCAAACACCAGAAGGGTTCTAACCCTTCCACCTTGCAACTTCAACTTTACTTTTCCGCGACCAATTATTCTAGCCTTCCTATCATCCCTAAGAAGACATCACCACCATCATATTTCTCATACTCGCAGAACCACTCTCTATGGGGAGTGAAGTGAAAGGATGCACCTGAGTCAATCAACCATGCCTCATGATCTACATGTGTACTTGAAGAAGCCAAGTACACATCCCCACCTTCATCTGAGGTGGTTTTCACCTCTGCAGAAGGAGCATCATCAAATCCCTTTCCTTTATCAGGAGCTTTAGATTTACAGTCCCTTTTGTAGTGCCCTTCCTTTCCGCATTTCCAGCACACCACCTTTACAATTTTTCCTGGAGATTTAGATCTCCCTCTAGATTTAGATCTCGCACTCAATGAATTATTTTTGTTTCAGTTTTGGGATCGTCCTCGTATATACAAGGCATCACCATTCTGGCTCTCCATATTTTTCCATATCATCTCCTCCATCAGCAAGGATGAGACTATTTCATCAAACTTCAAGGCAGTTGCATTGCTACCTATTGTAATAACCAGACTATCCCACGAATCTGGTAGAGAACACAACAAACTGATGCACTTATGTTCATCTGTAATTTTAATATCAATAGATAATAATTGAATTACCACCGTATTAAATGCATTCAGATGCTCTGTCATCGTGTCTCCATCTTTCATCCTCAGGTTATACAGCTTTTTCCGTAGGAATAGTTTACTCACCAGATACTTAGATTGGTACAAATTCCCTCACTTGTCCCACAAAGCCTCTGTCGTAGCTTCCCCTGATACATTCAGCAATACTGAATCTGAGACACACAATCATATTGTGCTCTTTGCCTTCCGATCCAACTTCTTCCATTCTTATCAGACACTCCGGTGTTTATACCAGGAGGTACCATGATCCATGATCTTTATAACCAAACAGATCCTCCATCTTAGTTTCCACAACTAAACTCTAACCATTAAATCCTCGATCTCTATCTTCCACTACTCCCATCTTCCTTTACCACTAAAACGATCTCGCAGATCTCCCACTGAACAAGGTCTACCACAAGCCCGAGCGAAAACCCTCAGCAGCAAGGTGTGCCCTTGAAGCCAAAAATAGCGCTGACCAAATGTAGGTTTCAACCTCGATAGAAAATTACTGCATACAAAACTATAAAACACAAAAATAAACAATGCGAGAGCATAACACATAAAACACATATACACAGAGATTTTCCCCTGGATCCCAAAACTGGGACTACCAGTTTGATTTTTCATTATGTTCCTTTCAATGTTACAATACATATTTGTACATGCTGAAACATCCAATACCATGGACCAAAAACCACCGCGTCCAAAACCATGGACCGAAAACCATCGCGTCCAAAACCATGTGCGAAAGATCATGCACAAAACCATAGGTAGGTCCACCCAACCTAATATAGGGTCCAAAAACAAAATTTTCTTGGGCGTTGCCTCAGACCCCATAGAGTGGGGTTACCTACACCCCTCAAACCCCCTGTGACCCCCCCTTGCTACACAATCGGCACAACGAAGGGGGGGCTCCATCCCCCTTCTAACCCCCCGGTTAACTACGTCGGCTAGTCGTGGAAAGAATATAACACAACCCAACATTTACTTTATCTAACAGTGATATGTTGCAGTAAAATGGAAGGTCAAGAGAGGAAGAGTTGAATACAATTCATATGACTCCCCATATAGGCTAAAAGAGAAATTAGTGGGATGGGAGAACTCATTTAAGAAACAGGGAGAGAGAGGCTCTCTTGATCGAGAAGATACATTAAGAAGTCTGAAGGTAGATATCATAAGTTGTAAATCTGATAATGAGAGGTTGATTGAAGCACAGGAAAGGCATGTGAAAGCTCAAGAAAATCAAGCTGAGGTCAATGCAGCTAATCTTCAAAGTTTTTCAGATTTACAAAAGTAGAGGCAGTTGGGGACCAGTCATGGAGATAGACAGAAAGAAAATACTATCGGTTCATATGGAGGAAGGTCTCAGAAAAGGTGAAGGAGAAACAAGGATGATAAAATAAAGAGTGGAAGACTCTTGGATACGCCTGAGAAGAGGGCTAGTACACATGTATTTTATTCTAGATTTACTTTTAGGATACATCATCACCATCACTGCCAACATCATTATAGGAGGAGGGAGAAGAGGTATTTTCTAGAGGAATATGAAAGCTAAGATAGCTACCTTCAATCTCAAAGGAGAAGAAAATATCTGGTGTGAAAATGTCAATCATGTCAGAGGCATCAAGGAAGAGGAGATGATTTGGGAAGAATTTGAAAGACCCTTTAGGAAGAAGTACCTGTCTGAGAGATATTATGATGGAAAGGCCAAAGAATTCTATGAGCTCATGATGGGTTCCTTGACATATGAATAGTATACAACCATATTTCTAGATTTTTTGAGATATGTGCCTTACCTCAAGAATGAGAAAGCAAATATCCAAAGGTTCATTAGTGGATTTCCATTATCATTGAAAGACCGAATTGATTTAGATGAGCCTCAGTCATTAGAGGAATCCATCAGGATGTCAAAACATTTTTATGAGAAGTCTAAGCACAAGCGTCATTTCAAGCATGATTGGAAGGGTAATGAGAAGACTAAAGGAAAATGACCCAAGAAGCAAGGAAGATCTCAAGGTGCATGTGAGAAGGAAAATGTGGCCCCGCATAAGAAGTTCAATGCAGCTAAGAAAGGACATGGATCTTAGCCTATGGAGTAGCAAAATAAAGGCAATGGCGGAGAATTTTGAAGTGTTGGATTTATGGTAGAGACCATCGCAAGAAGGATTGTCCATTATATCAGAGTGACAGACCTCATATCTACAGTGATCATGAGGTGCAACCATTTGTGGATGCAGGTCAGAGCATTCCTCGAATCTATGCAATAATTGATAACAGACATACAAACGACCAAGAATATATTATAGATATGGAATGTAAGCTTTGTGATCAATTTGTTTCTATTTTGCTTGACCCTTAATCAAATTATAGCTATATCATTCCTGACTTGGTGAATCAATGTTGTTTGAATAAGGAAGTGCATGGAAAATATTGGTTGGTTCATTTGGATACACATGAAATGGCATACAGAGGAAGAACACATACTACATATCCAAAATGCTTAGAATCACCAGAACTTATTCATTGATCTTTTAGAATGAAATACATGTCACATGGCCCAAACTTGTGAAATATACAAAACAATTACAACCACAAGGGCAGAAAAATAGAACCCTCGGAACCAGAAAATCCTTCACCCTTTAATGAGTTTTTCCTCCCTCTTTATAGGGAGAGAGTCCAAAAAAACATTACAAAATATCTTAAAAGTGCTACAATTGTTTAAACTACTAGTCGCATGAGCATGCAGATGTTCTAGTTCTCCTAATGATTACATAACATATCTTATTCTTTTCTTGAAACTGCAATATTAACTAAAACATGAGAAACAAGGTGTCATGATTGACACAACAAAATATCCTCTGACCTGATTCCTTTGATTGCCTCTAATATGGCCACGCCTCTGCCATAATATTCCTCCATGGTTACCTGCCAGTACGCATGTCGCTTTCTCCCTTTAACTGCTTGAATTGCCTCTTTCTAGAGCGGGACGTGGACAAGAGTGGTGGCGTTAAGGAATTGATCACATTTATGCATCATTAACCACTGATAATGGGCCTTTGAGTGATCTCCATACTGAGAATCAATTCCCAGTCATACTGCACAAAGATAAAAATGTACAACAACATGGCTTTTGTGAACTGATGGCATTGTTCTTTATTTAGTCTCCAGTAACGTGCACACAATATCAGGGATGACTTACTTATTAGCACAAGATAGGACCAAACGTTTCTCTGCAAATCGTGGTCATCCTCGCCTTGACCTAGTGATCTCTACGATTGCCATTACTCCTGCGACACCAACCTTATGTACACATTTAATTAGCTTTCGACCCATTCGCCCCCCATACTCTTTGTATTGCAGTGTCAGAGCCCAATACATCCCGTAACATTACCATAGCGCAACTTCAGATCCGCGACTCATCGTAACTTTATTTAAAATGACATTACGAAAACACAAAGTTTTGATGCCTTTACCCCCTCTGTGCTTAGCTCCTTATTTCTTTTACACCATAGAACCATCGACTATGACAACCGATATAGCGCTTAAGGGTTGACGTATTAGAGCCTTTGTCCATCGTAAATTTAATGAAAATAAATGTTACAAAATTGAAAAGTTCTAATTCCCCTATCTCATTTTTCTTCGCCTCCTTACCATTTCTCCTCTATGGAACCAGGTGACATGATCGTAGGCTCAGCACTTGGGTGCTAAAGCCTTTGGGCTTCTATCAAGGTCCTATCCCCCTTTGTATTTTCTCTTCCTCTCTTGGTTCCTTTAAATCTCCCACAACCATGAGCCATCAATGCATCCAAGTTATTTTCATCATAAGTTCTTCAAATTTGAAAATTAAAGCAAAGTTACAATGTCTCCCTCTCTCGATGAGCTCCATAGAACGTGGGTGCTTGGTCATGGTCCGCACCCTTGGTTCTTTGGGTCCTCGTAACCAAACTCCAACAACACATTGAAATCCCCTCTCATCTGAACCATTTTTAGATTTGCAAATACACAGGAGTTCTGAAATCTCTTCCTTCTGAAGTTCTGAAATCTCTTCCTTCTGAAATGCTGACCTCTGAGATGATGTCATGCTAAGGTAATCATTTCCACGTGGCACCTCCCAAGTGGTGACATGTGTCACACATATTTACCCCACTAGGCTACCTAAATATGCTAAAATGAACTACCACATGTCTTCCATACTTCCACATCATGTCAACATCATCTACCATGTCTGCTTCTCGGAGATAATCATCTGCTTTCATGTGTTTTCTTGAAGGAGAGAGAAAGGGTCCCTGGGGTCTTTGGTTTTGCGATGATTTCCTTTGTATTTCCCCTTCTCGTCAACCTCAACACTTTTAAAAAAAATTCAATTTTTAAGGAGTTACAAAACTCTGAGGTTCCAATATCACTTTTCTCTGAGGTCCAACCATCTAATATCAGGTTCTGATATTCCTAGTCGTCTTTGAAATCCATCGTTTTGATTATCTGCTCCGATATTCCATTTCAGGTCCAGTTTTACGTAGACCGCCCAAGTCTCTTATGTTCTGAACTTTGAAATCCCAATGTGCCTTTTGCTCTGATGTTGTGATATTGGGTCCCGATGCTCGACCTTCCTTTCTCATTTCGGCCTTTGAATTTCGACTCTTCCTTTAGTCTCCTTCTCTACACCAGGGATGAAAAATAGGACCATTTGACACAAATATAAGATGGTATGACAGGTGAAAACATCGGCTCCAATTGGGGATAGTGCCTTGCTGGCAAGGTGCTGAGAACATGCAGACTAGTAGCCTTCACCATTCGGCATGGGGTCAAAAATATATTGAACCTATAAAACTAGAAAATATCCCTAGAATTTTATTTGTTGGGAGTCCTCTCCCCATAATACTTGAAATGCATAACTACAACTTCTCAAACCAGAAATTAAACACTCACATAGTGAGCTTATTTATGTACAACTCCTAGATATGTACAAGGCTCAATTCACCCAAGTGAAGTCAACCTTCCAATGATACCAGCCCAACATATGAGTATTGGACCTTATGCTATTGTTCTCTAGGAAGTTAGCAACTAAAACAGGCATGCACCATGTGGAATTTTCAGGTAAAACATTTTATACATACCCCATAATTGAGACATGTTGTTAACTAAAGAAAGAGGCCATATAGTCAACTACTAGACCATACAACTGATGAGAACAATTTATATCCACCTATTTTCTTGAACAGTTTCGAGGTAGGAATATTTTTGCAAAAGGAAACAATAGACACTACTTAGCTCTTCAACTTTGGGCTCTTCTTGAAAGAGTTGTTGCTGGTAATTTTCTCCCCACTTGCTAGTAAGCAAGTCCCTCTGAAAATTTGCAACAAAATGATCCTCCTTTGAATCATATGAAACATAAATTAAATAGGCTTCATAAAATTTATTACCAACCCCTTGAACTTCAAAAACAGAGGTAGTTATATAAATGGGAAAGTAAAACTAATCTTCAATTGTTGATATATACTCAGAAGAAGAGATTTTCTTTATTTTTTAGGAATCATTTTCTTCTTGTTGTTGTCTTGGGCATATGCTAATACCTTTTTCTCCATTTGAAGGATGTAAATCATAAAATGGAGCCTCTTTGTTAACCCCATTGTCAGATTTCTCTTTTTGCGCAACTTCCCATGACTGGGACTATTGTAGTTCTGCAACACCCAACTCGCCATATCAGTTATACAAATCATATAAATGGAAACTATCAAATTCAAAAAAATATGATCTTTGAGGGTTTAATTGAAACGTAATAATGTCGCCTTCTTCCTTTTATTGATTTTTGGACAATACTTCTTGATGCAAGTATATGTCTTCTTGGAGTTGAGCTCCACAAATATCTTCAATAGCATCATTAGTCTTGGAAGATTTTCAACATCAAAATATTCACAACAATCTTTAAACATAAAAGCTGGTGGATATAATCTTTTGTAAAAGTCATTATATGCTATGTGAAATCTCTTCAAAGAAGATATGATGCCATGAGGTAATGTTTTTTATCAAACCCTAGCATATATATCCAAAGAATACATGAAAAATTTCATTTTCACATCTTCATGAACAATACCATGTTGCTCCATGCATTCATGAAAGTCCTTAAGGTGTTGGTTTGGGCTTCCATCTGTGCTTCCATTGAATCTAGGCAAATAGGCAAACCATTCTTGAAATGGAGGAACATAATGGGGGTAACCAACAACGGAAGAAAAATCTAATGGTGAAAATTTGTTGGCCAAGAAAGCATAAAGAGTCATTTTGAAAACCCCTTTAGGTTAGATATCTCAGGGTCGAATTCAAGGGGAGTTTTCTGTCAAGAAGTGTCAGAGTGAGTATGAGGCCTTTTGAAAGTCGGGATGATCACACAAAGATTTAAACAATGGATTCGACAAGGTGATAAATATTCAACTGACACCCCCTCTTGCTCACCTAACTGAGGGGTGTATAAGGGTCATACCCAGGGAAACATATTTTGATTCGTTCCCCGACAACGATGCCAAAAGATGTTGTAGCTCCTAGAGACAACCCCCAAGTTAAGGAGAGGTCAGTGCCTAGGACATCTTAGTCTCTCTTGAAGATAAATCGATGAAACTCAAGAGATGAATGTAAAATGATTTAGATTTTGGTTCAATTTCCTTTCTAGAGGCATATCCAGTATGCACATAAACAATGTATCATTCCCAAGAATAAATGTTTCAGGTCTGGTAGCCGACACACAAAGAATGCAAGTTACATTTTTTGTTGCAGTAAATATGGAAATGAGAAATGTAAGGGAGGAACATAGTGCAGAGGGTTGGATAAACAAATAATCTTATGCAACAAATCCTAGTAGAATTATGAGAGGATAAAAGGAATGAAGTGCAGAAATTATGGAGCAAATTTTAAGGCTTTCAAGTCAATGTCTTCCAGGTACTATCTGCTATCACACAACATAGATAAATATGTAATTTCATAGGTACAATATGATATCACATAACATTAGTAAATATTTGATTCCACGAGTATCGTATGATATCACATAACATATGTAAATCTGTAATTTCACAAGTATCGTCTGCTACAACATAACATAAGTAAATCTAGGATTTAAGAGTGAATCTGGTGGCTACAATTACATAATTTCTTAAGAAGAAAAACACACATGAAATGACAGACAGAGGAAGAACACATACTTCATATCCCAAATTCTTGGAATCACCAAAAATTATTCATTGATATTTGAGAATGAAATACACATCACATGGCCCAAACTTGTGAAATATGCAAAACAGTTACAGCCATAGGGACAGGAAAATAAAACACTCGAAACCGGAAAATCCAGCACCCTTTGAATGAGTTTTTCCTCCCTCTTTATAGGGAGAGAGTCCAAACAAACATTACAAAATATCTTGAAAGTGCTACAAATATCTGAAATACCAGTTGTCTGAGCATGCAGATGTTCTAGTTGTCCTAATGATTACATAACAAATCTTATTCTTTTCTTGAAAATGCAATATTAACCAAAACGTGAGAAACGGGAGGTGTCATGATTGACAAAGAAAAATATATATCATGTCAATTCCTTTGATTGCCTCTGTTCTGGCCACGCCTCTGCCATAATATTCCTCCATAGTTACTTGCCAATACGACTGTCTCTTTCTCCCTTTAACTACTTGAATTTCCTCTTTCTGGAGCGGGATGTGCACAAGAGTGGTGGCATTAAGGAATTGATCACATTTATGCATCATTAACCACTGAGAATGGGCCATTGAGTGATCTCCATACTGAGAATTAATTTTCAATCATACTACATAAAGATAAAAATGTAAACTAACATGGCTTCTTTGAACTAATGGCACTTTTCTTTATTTAATCCCTTGTAATGTGCATGAAATATCAGGGACAACTTACTTCTCAACACAAGACAAGACCAAACTTTTCTCTGCAAATCAAGTCCTCCTCACCTTGACCCAACAATCTCTGTAGTCGTCATTACTCCTGCAACACCAACCTTTTGTGTGCATTTAATTATATGTCGACCCATTCATCCTCTATACTCTATGTATTGCAGTATCATAGCCCAATATATCCTTTAACATTATCATAGTAAAACTTTGGAGCTGCGACTCATCGTAACTTTATTTAAAATGACATTATGAAAACAAAAAGTTCTAATGCCTTTACCCCGTCTATGCTTAGCTCCTTATTTCTCATACACCATAGAACCATTGCCTATGACCACTAGTATATCGCTTAGGGGCTGCAGTATTGGAGCCTTCATCCATCGTAACTTTATTGAAAAAAAATGTTATGAAATTGAAAAAAAAATTATGCCCCTAGCTCCTTTTGCTTAGCCTCCTTACCATTTCTCCTCTATGGGACCGGATGTCATGACTATAGGCTCAATTCTTGGGTGCCAAAGCCTGTGGTATTTTGTCAAGGGCTTATATCCCTTTGTGTTTTATCTTCCGCCCTTGGTTACTTTAAGTCTCCCACAACCATGAGCCATCAACGCACCAGAGTTCTTTTCATTAAAAGTTCTTCGAATTTGAAATTTAAGGAAAAGTTATGATGTCTCCCTCTTCCGATGAGCTCCATAGCACTTGGGTGCTCATCCCTGGTCCATGCCCTTAGTTCTTTGGGTCCTCGTAACCAAATGCCAACAACACATCGGAATCCCCTCTCATCAGAACCTTTTTTAGATTTGCAAATACACTAGAGTTCTGAAATCTCTTCCTTCTGAAATGCCAAGCTGTGAGATGACATCATGACAAGGTCATCATATCCACATGGAACCTCCCGAGTGGTGACACATGTCACATAGATTTTCCCCACTATGCTACCTAAAAACGCTAAAACAAACTATCACGTGTCTTTTGTGCTGCCACATCATGCTGACATCATCTACCATGTCTGCTTCTTGGAGCTAATAATTTATTGCCATGTGTCTTCTTGGAGGAGAGAGAAAGTGTCCCTAGGGTCCTTGGTTTTGTGATGATTTCCTTTGTATTTCCCCTTCTTGGCAACCTCAATGATTTTCAAAGAATTTCAATTTTTAGGGAGTTACGAAACTTCGAGATTCTGATATCACTTTGCTTCGAGGTCCAACCTTCGATATTCCTAGTTGTCTCTGAAATCCATAATTCTAACTTCCTGCTCTGATATTCTATTTCAGGGCCGCCTTTACATAAACTATAGAGGTCTCTTATGTTCTGACCTATAAAATCTTGAAGTGCCTTCTGCTCTAATGGCGATATTGAATCTCAACCATCGCCTTCCTTTCTAATTTCAACCTTCGAATTTTGGCACTTCCTCTTGGCTTTCAACCTCCAAATTTCAGCTCTTCCTTTAGTCAATCAAGAATGTACCTGTCCTTCCCTACACCAAGGATGAAAAATAGAACCATTTGACACAAATATAAGATGGTATGATAGGTGACAACAGACATTCCAAGGCTTCAAACAATACACCCCACATGTTAAGGTGTATTTTTGTTAACTCCACTCCATCAATGAAATCTGAACTTATAGAAAACTTGATCTTACACTATTTAATGACTTTTACTATGCTTAATCATTGAACCATCTCAATATATATGAGCTTGGATGATTATGAACCTCTAGCCCAAGCTTTTTGACTAGATTGTTTTCTATGAGGTTAATCTATGAACCAAAATCGAATAGAGCATCTACCTTGGTCCTTTTGACATGGATCTTAATGTGGAAGAGTTTAGCCATCTACTCTTCTTTGTGATCAGAGCTACTTATATTACCTCATTTTGTAATGAAGCATAAACAATGTTGTCATCCATTGTATCTAAAATTCGCTCTATCTAGTTTCCCAATTTCATTTTTAGGAGGTTCTCCTTGGCATCCTTCATAGATTTTCTAAATTTTGCTCTCAATGTAGCTTCCAACACTAATATTTAATTTTACTATCGATATTGAAATGGTTATGGTGGTGTTTGAATCCTTGCACCAATGTTCAATAATTGTCATTTTCTTGTATTTTACTTTCCACTTCTTCTTCCCCTCATTTTAAGCTTCTTGGTGGTATTTCAATTAAGAACCACTTCATTGTCATTTCTTATGGCCTATGTTCTCTAAGTATTGTACCTACATACAAGACTCATCAATGGTGATATGTTTGAAGAGAATCACTTTCCTTTAAAAATGATTATGTAGACCTCCCCCCTACTCCAAGATAATTAAGGAGCACATCTAGTTTCTTAGAAAAATAACCCAATTGATCACCATCTTCCTTAATTCAATGATGTCATTTTACACACTCTACCCTTGCCTCTAGCTAAAGTGACACCATTGGATCCATTGGTCCTCTACATGTCCAAAAGGGTAGCACTAGGAATTGAAGAGGCTTTTAAAATCCTTCCACCTAGTTACTGGTAGATCACCCCCCATGATATGTGCCTTGTGGCTTTCCCACTAGGTTAGTGCATCGCCCTCTAGTTTTAGTCAGTCAAATAGATTTTTTTTCTTTTCATTTATATTATGGTCATTAAAATACACTTTTCACTATTGCAACCAATGGTAATAGCATTAATATCACATTGATAAGGCTTTAACAATTTTGATTTCAATTTAAATAGAGGTGTGATGGAACTGGAACTTGGTTGGTCTTTGTTACATCCCTTTTTTTATTCCTTTTCTAGGTTATCACTATTTTCCGATTTCTCATATGATCCAATGTTTGAATTAGAGCCACCAATGTCCTTGAAAATTCCAAACTTATTCACCAAATCCACCATGAGGACAACCATGCTGTTGGTGATATTAGATACTTACTCTTACATCCTAATACACTTATTTATTGTGACATCCTAGGAATTGTTATGAACATACTCATTCACCATGGCTAGGGTTCTATGACTTTCTTAAATCCTACAACTCCCCACCACTAATGCCCTAAAGAAAATTTCTCTAATACCAATATGATCTACAGATTTCCATGGATTTTCCAGTAGAATATATCATTCCAATAGATATTTGTATTGTGCTGAAATATTTATTATGTAGTTTTATTTCCCTAGATATTAAATTTTTCAGCGCAAGCTTGTTACTTGAATTTATGAAAATAAATTAAATAGGAAACTGAAAGGAAAAAGAAACAAACACATCATTGACACAAATGGACATACGATGTATCATGGGAAACTTAAAATGTGAGAAAACCCATATAGAAGGTGAAGCTTATGCCTTGTTCTCTTTTCTTTAGTTATGAAATGCAAGTACAAAGAAATGGGCACTCACTATGGAGTTTCCTTTGACAATGTGGCTTGAACACCTGCGATAGAATATTTTTCCACCTATATTATGCTCTCAAGTCCCATTCCTAGATGATCTACTCAACTATGGAACAAGAACAATGCTAAAATTTGGACTTTCCCCCTTGTGGCCCAATATTTAAAATACCTTGATAGTCATCTAGGGTTATAGTTTTTCATTCTCAACCCTCAATTAATTATAAGGTTTTGGACCTTATAAAATCTTCTTGAAAGTCCACACGAGTTATAAGGTCGATTTTGCATCCACTTGGTACTCCAATGGTCAACAAGCTAGGCCAAATTGTGAGAGGCATAACTTATAAATACAAGCTCTTACTACAATGATTTCCACAGTGTTATAGAGGTCTCAATGGATATAACAATGTCAATAGTTTGTGAGCTATGCTTACACATATTATATCCCAAAAAAAATCATTTGAGGACTTAAAATCACTTTGGAAGGTTCTAGAGCCCAAATCTCCAAACTAAGATTCCCTACCATTAAAATGAATCCTACAAGCCAATTCCTCCATTTTTCCATCCAAAAATTACCAAGATATATGGAAATTTATATAATGATCCATTTTGTATATTTTGTAGACCACTATGCCCTCATTTTTTAAAATTTATTCTTAGCGTTTATGCTCTCTTCATATTTGGATTTGGCCAACCTATAAGGGATTCATACAACATTTATTTGAGTATTCTCGTGAATTGTCCTATTAATGGCACATGCATTCTTAGTGTTGACAATATTACTTTCATTTATTGTGCATTTTATGAGAGATCTTCCTAAATTCATGTTGAGGACATTCTATTTATATGTAATCCCACCTTTGTTTATCTTTCTTGTTGTTCTTGTTGTTGATTATGCAAAATATATGTGTAGTACCTTAATGTGATTTTCTCAACTTAATTTCTATTTTGATTATTGCTCAATTGTTTATTTACTTATTCTTTTTTTTTAATGATGAGTTTTTATCCTAAGCTTGTCTTTCACTACTTAATTTTATCAAATATATAAGAACCTAGATTTGATTTTCTTTAGCCTATCCTTGTTAGAAAATCAATGATGTCCCACTTCATTTTCCTCACCCATAGATGATACCTTGAATGTAGTTTGTTGGCAAAAACATTTCCCGGGAATGATTATATTCAATCATTTGTAAAATTTCTACTTTATTGTTGAAGATGATTTTGATGTATTTGCTATGATCCGCCTAATTATTTATTTTTAAAGAAAATTTACAACACTCTCCGAGGAAATATTTGGTTGTAACTTTAATTCCAATTAGGCACTACAATTCCTTTTGGACTATATCACTAGTTAGTTTAGAGATTTTTAGTGATTATGATTGAAAATATAAAATTATGGAAATGTACTTGCTTAGCTAATAATGCCACCCCTACCTTGTCCATTTTCTCATCTTTTGTATTTGTATTTCTTTCTCATATGTTTAATGCATCATGCTTCTTGGTCATGAAGTTATAGTCAACACTCCCAATTTTCTAGTTGTTTCCATGCATGATTTGATTTAAGAATAAGTCTCCAACATAGCATGATCACAATATCAACTTCTACATACCATAATATTAGGGCGATCAAGGCATATCATAGTGATCTAGTGTCTTCATAATAGCATCACCACCCATGTTTTCCAACTTACAATAGTCTTCATTTATCCTTATTAGGAAAATCCAACATCTAAGGTGTATCATAAACATGTGGTTACCATGTGTTAAATTTTGTAGTTATGGTCAGTATTCATAATTAATAGTTTAGCCCTTGAAATATATATAATGAAAAGATATGTTCTTCATGTTGGTTTCAAAAGAAACATTTTTTTAATTTTTGAAATTTGAATTTTGGATCCAAAATGATCAAGTCAGCCCTGCCCTCTTTGGGGGGGTGAGAGGGAGGGGGGGGGTTTTGTGATCAGTATATTAGTAAATTAATAGCTTTTTCATTTCCATAATTAGATTCATATATGCTACTTCAGTTAAGGGAACCCGCGTGTACACGTAACTGTGTTTAATGCAACTAGTGTATATTCAGCAAACTTATGATTCAGTTAATTCATCATATGTTGATCTTTAATCAGTGCATCAGAACTTCATTAACCATATAAACAGTAACCAGGTGCAGTAAAAACAGAATAGATCATCACACATCAGACACACACATGAACACCATGATATAAGGTGGAAACCCGATGCGGGACAAAAACCACCTGTTGATGTTTTCTTTAAGATAATAAAAACCTGTTTACAATCTTGTACTGGTACAGGCTCATACCAGTACGCAGGCACCCACCTGCAGAAGGCTACAACCTTCTCTCATTCTCCAGCTTCTACTGGAAGGGAGCTACAACCCCCCCAGCTCTTGTACTAGCCGATATATTTACTAGTACGTAGGAACCGACCTACAAAAGGCTACGACCTTCTCTTTTCTTCCAGGGACAACGTTTCATAAATTTTTAGACTGGATCCATCAATACAAAATCAATCACCACTGCAATATGACCATCAACTATATCTGCATCATCAATCTCTGAATCACCCAACTACTGAATCACTGAAACCCTGTCGTCAAAACACAGTCACCAGAACACTGAGCAGAACCCAGAACACTGCAACAACCACTACAACCAACAACAACCTCAAATATCAATTCTCATAATGTATACGCTACTTGGATGTGTCAAACCAGCGTGTATACACCCTTTCACCAAAGGGAACCAACATACAAATCTGAAAATAATTACTTATACCTTCGCTGCAATTTTCTACTTTAGATATACCCAGATATAAAGGATAAGACATGCATCAGTATTCAAATATGAACTATTCATGATCATACCATATAATGATAATGAATTTTAGTCTTCATGATCCTGGTCCATCAACCTTCATTCACCACATAGGTGCATCCTTAACAAAGCATCACATACCCATAACCTGCATGCTAGATCTCACACTTCATCAGATATTCATCACTTGCACACTTGCACTTTGGCTTAATGATCTTCTTCTCCTTATATAGGTTTATGCCTCTCTCAATACCATGGTCCAAAACCACGTAGGACCGATAGCTTGAACCCAATACCTGGGGTCAATACCTCAGACCAAATACCATGGAACAATACCAAAATATCATGGTCAAAATACCACGGACCAAAACTTAGTTTTCCAATATGTACGCACATTTCCTTCTGTGAAAGTGC
>APFE030542200.1:166446-237550 GCA_000404065.3 Pinus taeda | reverse complement strand
GGCAAGTTCATTTCCCTCTCTTAGGGTTTTGAAGCCAATTTCTCTTGGACGGTTAAATCATCAGCAAAACTTGTATCCGGATGTTCATACACCTTCCCCTATCCTTAAAGTACCTTATAAAACACTTCCCATCACTCAGATCCCCCAAAATCCTCATTTTTGCACAAACCCTAGTTTCTTGCTACAACTTGGCAATTTTCTAGGTTGGGCCTGTGTTTTGCCCTTTTGGACCGCTTCCCCTCACTCAATCTCTGAGATTCCACTTTCCCCTTCTCCCTAAAATCCCTCCCTACTCCCAAAAATTTCCTCAAGAATTTAGAAGCCCCTTATCCCCTTCATTTCGCTTCATTTCGACCAAAACCCTTGTTCCACACATCGGGATAAGTTTCACTAAAATGATGTTTTTGAGCAATCAAAGATGATTTTTTCAAAATTGAGAGAGGTTTTTGTCCACAACATGCCAAGGAAGAAAAACCTCCTTCACTTTTTGCACAGGTGTCATGGTTTTAAAGAAATGTCAAAAAGACCGGCGAGAACGAAGGTGCTCCAAGGAAGGTTGGCCAAAACACAAAAACGAAAGAAAATGCCTGATCCACTCCAAATTTTGGCCAAAGCCTCTTTGGCTGAGCATGGTACTTGATTGGGGACTCCCAGCCCAAATTTCAAGAAATTTGGAGAAAATTTTGTCATTTGTGAATTTTTTGTGCAATTTACAGGTTTTGGCTTCTCAACGGGTCTCACCCCTGGTGAGACCCTTTGTCCCGACAACTCCATTTTAAAGAAACTCAGCATTTCTGGATTTTTCATGAAAATTTACACTTGCTCATCCATTATCAAGAAATTTCATCAAGTTTTGGGCCTCCAAAAGGTCAAAATACATGAAAAATTTGACTTTCTACCCCTTTTTTGAGTTGCAGAAACCAGTCTTGGGAGAATTAAGTTTTGACAGGGAAAATGACCTCCAAATTCAAACATTATAGTTGGGTTGGAAAGTAGACACATAGACCTTTCCAACAAGCCCACTTTTGCTCAATTCTGACACCGGGAAGGCCTCCAAACAGAGCTTCAAAGGTGTGCGACCCGTTGAGGAAATTTTGCCAGATTTGACCAGTTCAGCCCAGAAAACGCAGTTTGGCTCCAGTTTGACTTTTTGGGGTGAAAGATGATTATCTTTGATGTAATTATGGCAACTCTAAGACACTTTTACTCTTTTTTAACACTTCTAGAAGATTCATTCATGTAAAGGGTAAAAATTGAATGCATGAACTGATTTCCAAGTTTATAGAGGCAAGTTGTTTGACTGCCTATTTTGTAGTGCTTAGTTTAGAAGTGGTTGAAACAGCTCCTAGAAGGATGAGCTCAACCCCTAGAGGCAAGGAAAGGTGTTAGCTTTCCTATATTATGTATTTTCTTAGTCATTTTCAAGGGTTGGAAGGTTGGACTCTTGAGGGAGAAGCTATCATTGTATTACTTCACTGTATCTCTGCAATTTTTGGCTAAGGAAGACCAGGGTTTTGCAGTCCTTTTTGGGATTCTTGTGGTTACATGTATTGATGGTGTGTTTCTCTCTATACCTGTAAGTGTGTTATGTGAATCATTTCCTTTCTTTTCCTTCTGCACATTAAGCAAACGAAGTATTAAAGTAAGAATTCATGACTGTCATGCTCTGCTTTTAAGTTTGTTTAATTTCAATGTTTTCTACTGTTTAAGGAGAATTCAAAGTTATTGTTTTCTCTCCTTAACTCCTCACCTTTCATTCCTAATCATCCACCTCAATCAAAGGCATCAATACTGTCTCCTACCTCGCCCCAGAGAACCCCCTGCAGAAACTGTGTCCAATCCCCGCACCCAAAATTGCCATCCCCTCAATTTGCCACCAAAAACCCTAAAAACCCGAAATCAACCCTTTTGATCAATTTACTAGCCTAAAATCAGTGTTACCCTATTGGTCATCTCATCCATTGAAGATTTTACTGAGATTGACCGGAGAGAGCCTTCTCCTGCCCCGTAGGGCTAGCTACGAGGCTAAATGGTTTGATGTTGCCTTGAGGTTTGCCTTTTTCAGCCCGAGGTGAAATTTCAAGCGCTAACAGGTTCAAATTTAGCAGACAAGGATCTCAAAAAATTCTCAACTAAGACAACTTCCTTACTTTCTTCACCCAGATTCTTCATACAATTGACAATATCATCTATACATAGGAAGTCATTAGCTATGCTTTCATCACTATGCATATAAAGAGTTTCATACTGAATTCTGAGAGTTTGAAGCTTAGCATGTTTTACCTGAGTGTCTCCTTCGTAGCTTAGAATGATTTTGTCCCATATTTCTTTGGCTGACTTGAGCTACATGACCTTGACAAACTCTAATTTTGACAAACTTGCCAATAAGATAGTAACAGCTTTGGCATTGATTTCATATTACTTTCTACCTGCCATATCTGTAGGAATTGCTAACGGAAATGTATATCCTCCTTCCACGATTTCCCAAATATCCGTTCCAAGCGATTGTAGATAGGTTGTGGATCTTATCTTCCAGTAAACAAAATTGCTCCCATCGAATATTGGTGGTCTGATGGATCCCTCTCTTTCTTGATTACTCATGATGATGGATCTTCCTTCAAGCAATCAAGCTTCTTCTGAAGGCCCTGCTCTGATTCCAATTGTTGGAAATAATACTGAGGGGGGGGGGGGTGAATCAGTATTAACAAATCAATAGCTTTTTCATTTCCATAATTATATTCATATATGCTACTTCAATTAAGGGAATCCGCCTGTACATGCAACTGTGTTTAATGCAACTAGCGTATATTCAGCAAACTTATGATTCAGTTAATTCATCATATGTTGATCTTTAATCAGTGCATCAGAGCTTCATTAACCATATAAACAATAACCAGGTGCAGTAAAAACAGAACAGATCATCACACATAAGACACACACATGAACACCATGATATAAGGTGGAAACCCAGTGCCGGACAAAAACCACCTACTGCTGTTTTCTTTAAGATAAGAAAAACCTGTTTACAATCTTGTACTAGCACAGACTCATACCAGTACGCAGGCACCGACCTGCAGAAGGCTACAACCTTCTCTTGTTCTCCATCTTCTACTGGAAGGGAGCTACAACCCGCTAGCTATTGTACTAGCCGATATATTTACTAGTACGTAAGCGTCGACCTACAGAAGGCTACGACCTTCTCTTTTCTTCCATGGACCACATTTCATAAATTTTCAGGATGGATCCATCAATGCAAAATCAATCACCACTACAATAAGACCATCAACTATATCTACATCATTAATGTCTGAATCACCCAACTACTGAATCACTGAAACCCTGTCGTCAAAAGATAGTCACCAGAACACTAAGTAGAACCCAGAACCCTGTAACAACCACTAAAACCAACAGCAACCTCAAATATCAAATCTCATAATGTATACGCTCCTTGGCTGTGTCAAACCAACATGTATACGCCCTTTCACCAAAGGGAAATAGCGTACAGATCTGAAAATAATTACTTATACCTTCGCTGCAATTTTCTATTTCAAATATACCCAGATCATCAAATATAAAGGATAAGACATGCATCAGTATTCATATCTGAACTATTCATGATCATACCATATAATGATAATTCATTTTAGTCTTCATGATCTCGATCCATCAACCTTCATTCGCCACATAGGTGCATCCTTAACAAAGCATCACATACCCATAACCTGCATACTAGATCTCACACTTCATCAAATATTCATCACTTTCACACTTGCACTTTGGCCTAATGATCTTCTTCTCCTTATATAGGTTTAGGCTTCTCTCAATACCATGGTCCAAAACCACGTAGGACCAATACCTTGGACCCAATACCTGGGGTCAATACCTTGGACCAATACCAAAATACCATGGTCAAAATACCACGGACCAAAACTTAGTTTCCTTCTGTGAAAGTGCGTGTGTACGTTATACACACCTTTGTATATAGTGAACCTGCGTGTATACGCAACTTGGTATATAGTAAACATGCGTATACCTTTTCTTATACGCGACTTTGTATATAGTCAACCTGCGTGTATACTCGGCTTGGTCAATGGTGAACCTGCGTATACCTTTCTTTCTTCATTCTTGTTGTTCACCTGTTATACTGTGATCTTTCATCTTAGAGAGTTTCCATCAAGGACAACACTTGTGTCATACCTGTATCATAATGCCAACACCCTCCCAGTGTCAAGTCAATCCAGCTTGAAGAGACACACCAATTCGTCCCTTTTAACATCTATATATTGGCGTTTACTCTCCAATTTTGGCATTTAATTTTGGATCATCTAAGGCTTATTTCAAATCATAAGAAGGACAAATTTTAGAGGCATTCTCTGAGGAAAATACAAGGATGAAATTTGAAGTTAAATGGAGGGATGAAATCTAAGGAAGACCGAAATTTTTGAGGCATGGGAAGACCAAATTGTTGAGGCTATTAAGGGCAGTTTGACTAGGTGTGACTAGGGCTATGTTACCCATTAGTTGGACTTAAAGAACTAGATGTATCTCTGTTGAAATTAATATTTTTTCTAAGGAAAAGGTTGATGTGTTTTTCCGCCATGTGGGTTTTCCTAGGGTAAAATTCTTGTGTCTTTTATTTGTCTGTCCCTTTATGATCCTACTGGCATTTTGTTTCAGTTGTTGAGATCTTCGGGATAATTTCTTTATGATAAATTTGAATACGAGAAAAGATTAATGTAACAAATCATAAGTAATTATCAGTTAGAAGATCCTATAAAAAATCAGCATGGTTTCAAAGATATGGTATAAGAGAAACCCAAAAGAGAAGGATGGTTTTTGAAAGACTATTTGTTGGAGTATCCTAAAAGTCAGGCTGCAGCTAAAAGGAAAGCAACACTTTATGGTTTGATCTGTGATGAGACGAATTTCGAGTCTAATTAGAAGCAAAGTCGAATTATTGTGGATAATTTGTGTTCTGTCCAGGCTGTAATAAGGAGGGACCACTGAAATTCTATTTGAAAGAGTGAGTTATGTTATGTGTAAAGGAGGACGAACCCCTAAAAGAGACCTAACAAGCCTCATATTCGACCTATTGTGGAAGGCTGAAATTTCCTCAGTTGGTTCACTGGAATTTTGTGGCAAGGTTGAAACCTAGAAAGTCTAAAATACCTCTATGGAAAATCCAACATGGTGTCTCTTCTGCTTAAAGCCTACTAAAGTTCATTGGTGAATGAATTATACATTTTGATGTAAAAAAGGAACCTCTCTCTAAATACTTGGGTATCAAGGGAATCTCACATTTGATAAGATTGAAGTGTTTCAACAAGACATGTTGTTTGGCTCCTAGCTTGAAAAGGTTTTCATGCAAAGAGCACTATAATGCTAGGATTTTTGGATATTAAATCTGAAGTTTGATGCCTTCATGATTCTTTGGAATGTGAGGTATGTATCATCACCATGATTTTGTTCAATTTTTTCCTTGGAAACATTCTTAGACTTCAATGAACACTTATAATCAATAAATAAATTTATCAATGAAGACCAAGTAGAGGTCTCGCTGAAAAGTTTGTATTGATGTCTAGTTTGATAAATGGTTGATCTCAGTTTTCCCTGAAGGATGAAAATTCATTTGTACAAAATATGCCTTGAGAGATTGCAAACTTCTCATTCCAAAGGATTGTATACACCTACTAATTTGTAGCATGTAAGCTACCTTGGCATTGGAAGATGAAATGATAATGAACCAGATGTCTATGGTCAATTATATGGACATTTTCTTTGAGTCCTATAAAGTGGTGTCTTAATACTACAAGGATTATGATTAACTAAGATATGATGCAGAACTTTAGAAATATTGTAATTTTGATTTAATCTCCTACTAATTCTCTAATGAAGTTCCTCTTTGAGTCAAAGGGGTTTAAGAAAGGACATTTGTATGAACATAGGGCTACTCAAGCCAAGAAGATAAATAGTTTCCTTGATAATATTTCTGAAGAAGTTATTGACCCTTTGAAAAGCTTGGCCATTAACCCTGCTAATTCTGAAGAGGAACCTTTTAAGGTCACTTGTTGAGACAAATTATACATTGAATCATCTTGGCTCAAGTGTCTTGAGTTAAATTTTGGAAAAGGGCACTCAAAATGCTAAAAATGCTAAAGTTCCTCATCAGTCTCGGAGACTATATTTATCTTAAATATCGAAGACGAATTATTACTACCGTTACAATGTACTTGAAAAAGCCATGGTACTTGATAGGCTAACTCATTTCCAGAGTTGAAGATTGTCCTTACTAATTGTTTTGAAGAAACCAAGATACCTAGTTTGGAAAGGTTAGAGAGCAATCATCTCTGTGAACAAATTATATGGATAGAATATTTGCTAATAACTCTGAAGCTCACACCTCTCAAAGTTTGTTCTTAATGAAGCTAGTTCTCCTGTAAGATGCTAATTGGAATATCATTTCTTGATTCTACTTACTATATTTGTCCTTTATGATTGACGGAGGATGTTGTTTCTTCGCTTTTGTTAATATCAAGATGAAGTATCCTAATGACAATCGAATTCATTTTTGGACATTTGAATATGCGAATTTGCACATGAAATTTTTTTTGGACTTACAAAAGATGAGTATTATAAAAGCTAGGGTTTGTAAATCCTAGAAGACTAGAAGTCTTGAATGTTTTGTGGATAAAACCCTAGAGCTAGGCCTAGATTAATGTTTTTGCTGAAAGAAGAAACACTAGCTTATGCAAGGAAGGAATGGCATCATGCTAATGATGAGGACCAGGTTGATAAATTTACAAGATGGATGCAAGAAGACCAAGATCAAGAGAGGGCTGACATTTCCCTATAATCCTCTAAAGATAAGTACTTTATATTTTCTTTTACTTGATTATTATTATTTTTATTGTTTTACTATTAGTCACCCTCTTTTCTTTGTTTCTTTTGCTAGGTTGTAAGTGTTCTTCCATGACCTCCTAGCAAGGATTGTAGGTACATAGTGAATGTTGCAAGGCTTTGGCAACAGATGGAAGTAATGGAAGACCAAAACAAAGATTGTGACAAGAGCACTCTCCCAGAATCATTGATTTTGTTGATAGATATGGTAATAGATGAAATCCAAGCTCAAAAGGAACGGACATATCAACAAGCTTGAAGTATACCTTGATTATGCCAAATGGAAGTCGGTGGTGACTTCGAAATGGATCTGCAAGATCTAGCATACAACAAATGGCAATGTAGACATGTACAAAGTGAGTCTTAAGACTAGAAGGTTCTCCCAGTAAGAGGGAGATGACCATGAAAAGACATTTTCTTCAATTGCCAAAAATTAAGGAAGAAGTATACATGAAAGGCTTTCAATATCATGAAGGAGTCTATTGCTTGCAAATAGAAGATTGTACCTTGGATTTGGATTGAAGGATCAAGGTTGATCCTATATGATTTGTTTATGACAAGAGCAGAAGGGCTCATTTGTTAGAGGGAGCAGTTGTGTTACAAAGATTTGCTTCCATAACAAAGAAGCAATCAAGGAGTGTTGCTTTAGATTCAAAGGGAGTTGACCTCTCAGTTCGAGATGAAAGTCTTAGATTTGATGCATTACCTCCATGAATCATACTAATGAGATCCTCAAAATATTTTTGGGATGATGCACTAACATTGAGGTTGTAAGGATAGATCGTTGATATGCTGCAATATCTAAAAAGAAGTAGTGGCAGAGGGAGCAACTAGGATTGCCACAACATAATATATTTAAGAAAGGGCACCCAATTAGGGTAACCGGAAAGTAGTCAATCAACTTATGTTTGAGCCAAGACATGTGACTTAACATATGTTAAAGTACCAACATGGTACAATTGGTTATGGCATAGCCAATTATGGTTTGAGATATGACTCAAACAATGAAGTATATCTCTAGGGACACAAATTCAAATTAGGTAGAGAGTGTAGAAGACAAAAAAAATTCATCAGGATATTGCTTCAGTTTGAGCTCCGTTATGACTTTTTAGGTAAGAAGGAAGATTACAAAGGCCAAATATATATCACATATATTACAGCTTGGTTGGCGAGCTGAGAAGTAGTATGGCTTCATAAACTACTTACAAGATTGTTTGATCACTTGCAGGAGACAACCATGATAACAGGTCAAAGCATAGTGAGATATAATACCAAGACATGGTATAGAAGGAAGTAGTGTGGCTCTTGTACTATTCTATAGTCAAGCGGATTGCTAACAAAGCCTTTGTCCCAAGGTGAAGTTTGTCTACTTCAAGGAGAAAACCTTTCTTTCTTTATTAGGGGATTGAAATAATACCTGTACCTACGATTCCACACATTAGGGGCCATCCGATCTGGCATAATGAATATTATTCCCTTATTGTTTCCATAAAATGGGACAATAGATTGCCTAGATACACATAGAAGAGCATTAGCAAGAACACATTAAGGTAGAAAACGTACAATATGCAAAGATCAATGGAGAACATGGGGGAGAAAGAAAGAACGTGGTAAGGCTTGAGAATTCTTCCCTCAGTCATAGGGAGTGTTGATGTTGTTGCATCAAGGGGCAGACATTCTCCCTATGTCAGAATATAGACAAGTCAAAGTATTGATCGGGGGCCACAAAATGTGGTTAGGGAGAATGGCTCAGAGATCATCAAGACCTAGAGTGATCCCTAGGTGGGTGAGTGAGTGCATTTAGCATCAGACATAAGAGTTACTATTCAATTAGCATGAAGGAATGGTAATAGCCTAGGGTTTCACCATAGGTCACAGGGGTTGACTAGGTTCCAAGTCACAACTTGTTGAGCATGCTGCTGATGCATGATGCTTTCCATAGGTAGTGGAATGGCACATCAACATAGCTAGCTCATTCAAGGACAAAAATTCTCCCTGTGTCAAGTATGTTGACTAGAATCAGGCAGAGTGGTCTGACAGAGGACAAACATTCTTCCCGCGTCAAGTATGTTGACCAAAATCAGAAAGAATGGTCCTGGAGGCCCAGACACTTAGTTGAGTGGGTGCCTTTCAGCATCAAGCTCTATGACTCTCCAAATAGGTTGAGTGACCCTTTGAACATCATGGCCTAGAGTGAGGCCTTTGGATTTAGGACCATATTACTCAATGGATTGAGCGTGTCCTTGGGGTTTCACCACAAGTCAAAGAGATTGACTAGGATGATGGTGAACTAAGACTAATCAGTATACCATGTGTCAGAGGATCTAACCAGATTCGCTGTTTCTAGTTGATGCTAATGATGCACCGTAGGTCAAAAGTATCGACCTGAATTATGGTCAAAGGTACTAACTAGAGTTATAGTGACTGGCTCATGCTGTTGATTTACCATGGGTTAGAGTTTTGACCAAGATTATGTTAATTGAATGATGATAAACACTAATGACAAATTGTTATAACTTTTTCTAAGAGAAATTTGTCAACAAGAGAACATTTGGATAGTCATTATGAATACCTTCCTAGCTAAAAGGGAGTGTTGAATTTCGTAGCTATGGTTGGTCTTCAATAATTAATAATTTAGCCCTTGCAATATTATATATATTATATAATATATATATATATATATTGTAAAGACATTTCTCATGTCAGTTTCAAAAGAAAGAATTTTTAATTTTTTAAATTTGAATTTTTTATCCAAAAGTGTCAAGTCAACCTTCCCAGTGTCAAGTTAGCCCAGCTTGAAGGGACACACCAATTCGACCCTTTCAACATCCATATATTGGCATTCATTCTCTCTATTTTGGCATCTAATTTTGGATCATGTGAGGCTTATTTCATATCACAAGAAGGACAAAGGTTAAAATTATTATCCAAGAAAAATACAAGGACAAAAACTAAGGTTAAATGGAGGGACAAAATCTAAGAAAGATTGAAATTTTTGAGGCACAAGAAGACCAAATTGTAAAGCTATCAAGGGCAGTTTGACCAAGTGCGACTAGGGCTATGTTACCAGTCAGTGTGACTTAATGCTTGACTTTAAGAATTAGATGTATCTCTTTTGACATTAATAATTTCTCTAAAGAAAAGGTTATTGAGTTTTCCCCCATGTGGGTTTACCTAGGGTAAAATTATTTTGTCTATTGTTTGGTTGTCTCTATGATCTTAGTGGCATTTTGTTGCTACTGTTGAGATCTTTTGTGCAATTGTTTTATGATGAATTTGAATATGAGAAAAGATTGACGTAAAAGATCACAAGTAATTATCAGTTAGAAGATCCTGTGAAAAATCAACACCATGAGATGCCACCATAAAGAGTCCAACTAGAAATTTAATTTGTTCATGTGTAAATTGGATTTCACATCTATGAAATTTCCTTATCATAACGATTTGACTTTACATCTAGAAGTCACTAGTCTCATGCTCTTATGGACTTATGCTCATTACTAGAGCTAAGATATTCTACTTGCAACTATGTTCTACTCAACATATCTTCCATTCAACTTAAAAATTACAAATACTCATTCATTGAAACATTCACTCCACCACATGAAATGGTCATAAAATTATGGCACACCAATAATTAAATCTTTCCCCATAGTTAAATATTAATTACAATGGAATACCACTCACTATATAAGAATTACCAAGATAAACAAGCATTGACATAACACAATCAAATACTAGCTCAAGCTTCAAAACACTCTTTTCACTATTTAACAATCCCTCGAGAGTAACAAAAGGCCTTTCCCTTCTCTACTCAATAGTGCCCCAAGAAACCCTTCAATGACATTTAATTACTTGATCTCATCATTAGCATAAGTATGTATCCATACAATGCAATCATCTAAAAATGTCATAACGTCATCCAATATGACTTACCATGACAAGTTGAATGGCTCAACCAATACCTTCACACATCACCCTCTCACTTGCCCTACACTTTTTTAGTCATATGGACAATAACCTCTTCACCAAAACACCACTTTTTTCTACCCATATGGACACTAACCTCTTCACCTAAACACCACATTTATATGTCCTTCCTTCATCAAACAATCCATTAGGAATACTAGAAAGCCTTTCATTTCTATGATAAAGGTGCCTTGGGAATCTTGTCCTTCTCTTTTATTTTCACAATGTTGACAAGAAGGTTTTAGTTATTAATGTAAGTAGGGAGATCATTGTTTACCTATGTAGTGATATAGGACCTTCCCAAGTCCAACAATGACATAACTTCACATAGAATTCAAATTCATAACATAAGTACAAATATTCATTTAGTGTAGTTATCACCTCTTAACTAGCTTAATAATGACATACTATCATATGAATGCATTTAAAGATTCTAGACAATATTCACATATACGAGGCTTCTCGCCTTTACCACACCCTTATCCAAATATAAATCATATATATGCATTTAGGTGCCCAAACAAACATATCAATTAAGATAGGGAATCATACCTAAAGGAAGCACACACAATATTGGCAATAATTTTAAAATTTATGGCTGCCATTATCATCATTGATATTATGTAACCAATTAATGTCTCATGGGAAATTACAAGATCCCTTCATCGACCTCTCAATAAGAATACCCGTATCCTTTTTCAGGAGGTTAATAGTCATTGTTAACTACATCATCAACATCAACCATTGATGGTTTTATAACAAAACAACCATATAAGACATCATGCCATACTTTCAAGAGGCTAATAGTCATGATTAGCTGCATCATCAACATCAACCATTCATGGTTTTATAACAAAACAACCATATATAAGACATCATGCCATAATTATGCATATAACAACATGCCAATATTACTCAACATGCAATACCACATTGTGCATACCACACATACACTGAAGCATATCTTCATGCACATCCAACCACATATTATCCCTCAATATGTTTACCAGTTCATTTGCATTATAGATATTTTTCTCTTGCATTTCAACAACATTACTATGCCTTACTCATTTATACATAGTATCATTTTCAATATTGAGAAATATAAACAACATAACCAGAGAGAAATTTAAGGAAATATCCCTTTCAAGAATCACCATAATTAATATATTCAATGGACTCATTACCATCCATGCAACAATTATCCATAATATTCTCACCCAAGAAGCAATATTTAGATTTAGAGAAGTTTAAGGAATTCTCCCTTCCAATCCTTCAACATAGCATGGAACTCATCATAGCTAATATATCCAATGGACTCATTACCAGCCACCCAACATTTAGCTATGATATTCTCACCCAAGTAGCAATACTTAGTTTTAGAGAAGTTTAAGGAAATCTCCCTTCCAATCCCTCAACATAGCATAGAACTCATCATAAATAATATACTCAATGAACTCATTACCATACACACAACCTTAGTTATGATATTCTCAGCCAAGTAGCAATATTTAGTTCATTCACATAAACCAATAATTTCTAGTAAAAAACATACAATTTTACCATACAAACAAAAAAGTTTAAAGTGAAAACATAAACCTCATTATCAAATTATCTCCTTGCTGGCCATGTGCATTGCAACCATTTCTTGACATCATGTAGCTCACATTTTCCTTGCCGCTCAAGTGTATTGAAATCATTTTTTGACATCTTGTGGCTCTTTCGATGCCTTGCCCAACTTTGAAACTTACTCTCCATTCTTCAAAAAGTTCTGAACCAGGTTCTCAGAAGTAGCTTTGGCTTCCTACATGTTTATAAAATTCTTGATGAGTTTAGATCTTGCAGTTTCCCTGTTTAGATCTCATAGTGTAGGTAGTCTTGAGATTCTTGGAAACTTTAGAGGTATTAACATTTGGTAGCATTCTTCAATTAAGGCACATGTTACCTTAATCATTACATGACACAATGGGCCTCGAAGTTGGTGACACCTTTTTTTCATATATTTCCATAGAAGAAGTTGGGGGTTAAGTTATACGATATATATGCTTCTTAGATGTGCCTTTGGATTTCTATGAGCTTCTTGGATGAGTTAGTTCTTGCATTTCCCTATTTCCCTATCTAGGTCTTGGAGTGTTGAGATTCTCAAAAACTAGAGAGGTATTGACCTTTAGCAGCGTTCTTCAAATAGGGAGTATGTTACCTTAACCATTGAATGTCATAATGGCCCTTGAAGTTAGTGACAAGGAGTGGACGTTGTGGCTTTCTATGTGCTTCTTGGATGAGTCTAGTTCTTGTATTTCCCTATTTCCCTATCTAGGTCTTTAGGGTGTTTAGATTCTTGAAACTAAAAAGGTATTGACCTTTGGCAGCATTCTTCAAATGGGGAGTATGTTACCTTAACCACTGAATGTCATAATGGCCCTTGGAAGTTAGTGACAAGGAGTGCCCTAAAGCTCCCAACACCACTCATATTCTTGAAAATATCTCCAGCAAACAATATTACGCCCAGCATTTTGGGAGCACTCCCTACAAGCTCCCAAAAGCGGCCAAGGATATGATAAGTACAAGCTCCCAAACTCTCTGGGTTAGTACCCATGCTACTTTGATAAAAAAAAAAATGAAATTTAAGGAAAGAGACTATTCTTTGAAAATGTTAAATTGCATTTGAGAATGATTTAATTTAAGATTGTTTAAGAAAGCTTCAATTTATTTAAAAAAGCTTTAATTACAGATTTCTAGCCATGTTAAATTGCCTTTCCAAGAACACAGTTTTCTCCTACATCTAAGCATAAAATTACAAAACCAACTCCCACTGAAATGGACATATTAAACTCAAGTCTTATAAGCATTCATGTAGATGCAATTTCATTAGATTAAATAAGTCGATGTCGCTCTATTGGATGAAATAAGTTGGATTTCGCTTAATAAGCCTGCAAACTATCTAAAAACTAATTACCATACTGCTACACAAAGGCAAAATGTTAGGAATCAAAAACAACAACACTAAACATGAGAGAATTTTAAAGCCCCTTTGTTCCACGAGGCTAGGCGCTAGAGTAGAAGTGCAAAGCTCTTAATTTACAACATTTGCGCCATGCTAAGCAAATCCAAAAAGCAACAAAGATTACAAAGCTGATTTCTCCTAACAACATTGGGATGTTGAGCATCCTCCAATGTGGCGGGCTATATAATTTCTTTCTATGGTAACTACTAAATGATACCACTCGTATTTTAATTAACAGAGTAATTGACCACATGGAATCAAATGAAAACTTTTGAGATAGCACGTTGTATTTTAATGATGAAAAGCTTTCAATAGAGTAATTGGCAACATGGAGTTAAATGAAAACTTTTCGAGATAATCTTATGAAGTTAAAAACTGGACATATTCACTCTCCCATCAAAATTTCTTTCCAAAGAATTTTGAAAACTCTCTAGATAATCTTATGAAGTTAAAAACTGGACATATTAACTCCTCCCATCAAATTTCCTTTCCAAACAATTTTGAAAAGAGGCAAATCATAATATTATTATTTATTTTTTATTATTTTTTCATATTAGGTTAAGTTTATGCCTTGGCGAGCCATAAAGTATGATCATTTATTTTTTATTATTTTTGTAAACTAAGTTGAGACTTATAATATGATCATTTAATTTTTATTATTCTTTCCATTTATTGAAAAATGATCTACCACTAGTAAAATACTATCACCTAGATCATGTTAATATATCATGTTAATATTAATATCATGTGCCAACTGTTTCAGTTATTCTATAACATTATCGTATCCACTCTCTATATATTTATTTGTATATTATTATTATTAATTAAATATATATAGCATATAAGTTACGGTGCTCTTTTTAATTCCTAATCTGCAGATCTCATTTCTTTAATGGGAATGAAGGTGACATTGAAACCTCCTCAATAGTGGCTTGAAATAATACTCGGTCCAGGAGGGAGAATGAAACAAGTCAAAGCATTTACTAGCCAATAATATTTCAAATAAAGAAGCTAGTTTTACTATTTAGACCTTTTCCTGTTTGCAATCATTGGAACCCATTAACGAAATATTTGTGGAATTGCAATTTTGTTCTGTTGGAACCCAACCATTAAATATTTATGTAATTGCAATTTTAGTTTGTTAAAACTTTTTTTATTGCAGATATGGCCCGATTTTGCGATGTGCATGATTAATATCTGCAAACTCTATCAAATCCAAAATGATTAATGCCATATTTTAGTGACAAAATGCAGTTTCCTTTCATGTTATTTTGAGCTACCAGAAAAAGTCAAAATCATAAAAGACTGGCATTTCAAACAACTTGATTTACTCTAGTGGAAAGCCAAAGTTCAAACAATGATTGCCTGTCAGTGCAGAAACCATGAAAGTTGCAAAAACCGTGGCAAGCTTTATTTCACATTTTATATGGACAAGATAATTGATTTCCAACGTCTGAATCTACACCGTATTACAGAGACGTTACTATAGGATGCACAGCTAACCAGAGTTCTAACGTCTGAATCTACACAGATTTAGAGAGACGTTACTATAGGATGCCCAGCTAAACGAACCATCCCACCCCTCTGAAGGTAACACATTTCTAGTAATAGAGAGTTTATTTCAAAGTAGACTGACTTGACAATAGCACAAGGGATTAAATATGTTCTGCATTCATCAAATATATTAGAAGGAACGTAACAGCCTACAACCATGCTGGATTCTTCAAAGGAGTCACAACGGCTTTAACCTGTAAGTAACTTTGGAGACCATATATTCCCTTTTGTCTTCCGGTGCCACTCATTTTATAGCCACCAAAAGGTACACCGGCATCAAAAATGTGAAAGCAATTAATCCAGATTGATCCTGCACGTAACGCACGAGTGAGGGTGTTTGCGGTATCCATACTCTTTGTAAAGACTCCCGCTGCCAAGCCATAATCAGTACCATTAGCCCGCTTTATTACTTCGTTTATATCTCTGCAAAGATAGCAGTAAATAGTACGCCACCAAAAATAGTTAGTGTCAAAATCTTGAATGGGTATAAAAAGTTCCATGACAACAAACAGGCACAAATATGGCTAAGTACACATAAAACCCCATCAAAATTTAGATGGCAAGAAGCAAAGAACGCGAGGACTATTGAATATAGAAGCGAATAAAGCTCAATTATCTTCCTCCAGATTCGTTGGCCCGGTAATTCTTCGTTATCATCATGTAAACAATATTTTCTTTACTATCCAAGCTATGAAAGTTTAACCTACTACCCCATATGCCCTCAGAAAACTTTTGAAGATGCAGGCAGCTAAGCTACGCTACAGAACGATTGCATTTCAAAAGAAGCCTGAACCTTTGAACGTTACATTCTGAAATCAAGATGTTCAACGTCATTTCAGCCATCATAATTACTTACTTGAATTTCAAAATTGATTGTATAGGGCCAAATATTTCATCAGTGGCAATGGGCATGTCATCCTGTTTTTGTCACATATAGAGGCAACATAAGTACTGCAACCTCATTCACGTAACGTAAGTAGTAAAGGAAAAAATGCGTTAGAACTGAAAACACCCTCACTCCCGTTATGAGGTCTAATTCCAGCGGTTGGAAACAGTAGCATACAAATTCATGAGAACCTGATCTCGACTATGTATCGACTTAAATCATCTTTGAGATTTAAAATCCAGTTCAGAATTGAAAAAAAAAGAATCAAGCCAATAAAATGTAATCATGTATGAAAACAATAGCCGAAAGACTTGCAATTATCCATGAAATGTTTTTCCGATACCTGAACTTCTGAGAAAACTGTGGGCATAATGTAGAAGCCCTTGGTACCAATTTGCTCTCCCCCTGTTACAAGTTTTGCACCACTCTCTTTCCCAGCCTTAATATAACTCATAATTTTGTTAAACTGCATCTGGTCAATCTGCAGTTTTCCAAAAGAAATTCTCAATAATGTCAAATCAAGTCCACCCAGCACTTTGAAGTATGATGGCACTTGGATATAAACAAGAACACTCTCTACAATAAAAATACATTTGAACTTAGAAGTAAACGCTTGCAAACAAAACCTATAATACAACACTTCCCAACATGCTAGCAGTAAGTAAAGTAGTCACGGTTTTGTATCTCTACAAGCAAGAAAGCTTCATGAGTCAAGCTATTTTGTAAAGGAACTGGAGAACGTAGGGGAGAGGGGCCGGTACTTGAGCACACTAACTTTCGGTACATGTACCGTTTATACGGAGCCACTTTAGACTTCCAACATATGCATTGTCCTGTTCCTTACATTCATATTTTGTCTTGGGGGTGTGACGTGTTCAAAATGGTGCCGTGTGAGCAATGAAGAAATTTAAAATGTGAAGATATTAACTTTATTTCAAAATGTAGAAAGAAGGTTTTTGTGATAAATATTTTCAAAAACATGTAAATATTGTTTTCAAAGATTAGAATGGTTCATGGGGAATTAGCAACCTCCCCAAATATATGCAACAGCCCACAAGCCACATATATCAGAAACTCATAGTTCTGCCTAGGACCAAGATGTCTGGCAATCACCGGAAACTGGAGCTGAGCTGGAATACCAGAATCCAACGGAATGCGTATCTTTCCAGCCTTACTATGATGGGCCATGGTGTCCCCCCTTGGATTTGAAACAGGGTGGAGGGCCTAACATCCCAGTGAGACAACCACCTGGTAGTCCCACGGGGAGACAAAAACATGTAAATATTATTTTAACATTAATACCTTCAACAATGGCATGCACATAAAGGCACTTTATGGACAACTTATGATAGTAGCAATTTTTTCAAGAAATAGTTATAAATACACCCAAGTTTGGGGTCCATCCACACAATTTCCCTCACAACTATTTGACCCCGCTCAACTTCTAGGTCCTCTCCCCTAATAAATGATGAAAATGGTTCTGATGAACATGAGCATGGTACAATTGCAATGAAAATTCAAGGACAAAGCAAAATTCAAGGTCTCAATTTAAGAGTTATCCTCCCGCTCCTGCAGCAGCTAACATACAAGTATTAATAATAATAAAGGGAATTTTGAAGCAGCAACTACAAACAACAGACAGCACGGATTTTCTGTTTATCCTGTTTTCTCCATTTTACCATTAGGTACTCCACGCTTAAATGATGACCAGAAAACAGCCTACCTGAGGACCTTGTTCAACACCTTTTTTAAAGGGATCACCAACAACACGACTTAAACACCGTGCTTTTGTCTTTTCTACAAATTCATCATAGATGCTCTCATGTACATAGGTTCGTGATGCAGCACAGCAGCATTGACCCTGCAGAAAAGAATTAACTTGATAAACATGTCAAAATATTGAATGCCATGCCAAAGATAAAATACTCATGAGAGATGTAAATCCTTGCCTGGTTGAAAAATAGAGCAGAGTGTGCAAGCTCAACAGCCTGGTCAACATCAGCATCTTCACATACGATAAATGGAGACTTCCCTCCAAGTTCCAATGTCACTCGCTTAAGGTTGCTCTTAGAAGCTAACTCTAGTACTGCTTTACCAGTTTCAGTTGATCCTGTGAAGGCAAGCTGGACCAAAATATAGCTGAGTCAGTCATCCTCAAATGCTATAATAGGGTTAGCCTACAAGTGCATATAATGATATCATAGATGGAGGCATATAAAATTCTCATAGATCAGAGGGCAGGATTCAAATTTATAAAAACTTTAGAATGCGTAGTAGTAACTGTTACCTTAAGAACTAATATTGTATATGAAAATCATATTACTAATTTAGTATTCTTAAAACTGAAAATCATAAAAGTATTCTTAAAAATGATAGCATTGACGAACTAGTGAAAACCCTTTGTACAAGACCAATCAAAACTTTAAGAGACAACATCGTGGTAATTGACAGCACTAAATGATACAGCAAGGGCACTGCTTGCCTTTCTGGTTATTATGAGTGGGTGGTTTACCTGTCTAAAGGCCTTTATTATGTTATGGAAGAAAACAGCTATTTCAATTTTATTGCAGAGGGAACCAAGTCAGCTGACTTACAAGTGAGTAGGACACCCTTAATTCAACAACAATTGAAGGTTTTGGAAGCATTTACGAAAAACTCAGATGATATGACCTTCCTCCACTGTCATATCAAACATCCACTAATTATATTGTGCAATTTGTCTTTCTACTCTCAGATAATTCCCAATTTGTTTGTAAAATTACGAAAAAATGCCTTGCATACCCTCATATAAATACAGGGAAGTCACTTTTCATTTTCTTCATCATCATTCTTTACACTTCTTCTTCTCTAAAGTGCGCACTCGCTCTTGTTTTCTCTTTTAATCGACCGCAATCTAATTTCATGGTGAGAGTTGGCTTTTCGAGGAGAATTTTTCCATGAGGAAGTTTCTTGGGATAGATTGAAGAGATTCTTGTGGAAATTTGTAAGTTTATAACTCTATTGTTTATCTTTCAATTTTTGCATGCTATTATATGTGAATTAGGATTTCTATATGAACCATGTTAAAAATGCAATATTTACCTTGAAATCTTGATTTTTCATGTTATGTGAGAATGTTTTCCTCGAATCCTTCAAGAGAAATCTGATATGTGCATCATTTGAACTTAAAATCTCCCATTTAAGGCAGCCGTTAGATTTTGTAAGAAGAGGCTCTTTCCCTCACACCCTTTTCATCAATGTCGTCTTCAAGAAATTCTCCCTAAAAAATTCCATTGCCCATTCAGATCAAGGCACTAGTTTAGGAGGTGTTCATCAACCTTTCCTCTATAGCTATTTTCTCCTCTCTTATTTCTAGGTATCTAGGGTTAGGGTTAGGGTTTTCTTGAAATTGTGCTAAATAATAATTTTTTGATGAGTTATTTTCCTCTTGATAGGGATTGCATTTAATAATTGGAAAAAATCAAAATTTAACATTAATTGCATAACAAAACCCTAATACTAGGGCTGATGTCATCCTTATTATTGTTGTTTTATGTATTTTTCAACCATTAAAACTCAATTGCATACCCTAACCCTTGTGTACCTTATTGATATCCTTGTTACTTTGTCATTCTCAACTTGTAAGGCTATTTGTTCTGATTATTATATCACATTGCATGATATATTGTCAAATATCTATCAAACCCTAATTTATAACAGCTCCCTAATCTATTTAAGTGGTCTATAAAGTATTTGAACCTTGGTAAAGAGTGTATTAGCCTTCTTGGCTCCACCAGTGCCTTATCCCAATCATTAGACCTTCCATCATCTTACATCCTTCTTGTTGGATAGGTGATATATATAGGGAAGCCTCCCTTGTAGTTTTATTCACCACTAAACAGTTGGAGAAAAGCCATTGAGGTGACAATTATGGTTGATCTCTTGTTTCCATAAGGTCTAGATCTTCCTATTGGGGCTTGTTGAAGAATGTAACTAGTGTTGGTCTCCATAATTGTACTTGAGTCATGATGTAATGTATTTATCAAAAGAAAAAAAGAAATTTTATTATTGAAGAAATTGACTTATTAAAGCATGGATTTCATGCTTGGGTCAATTGTTTATAGGTCAAAGCCTCCATTGTAGGCCTCTAGGGTTTATGTCAAGTGTCCTTGTCCACGTCATAATGTAAAGAACCCTTCTTGGGATTTATTTGTCAAGAAAGAAATTTATTTTCATGTAAATTAGATCTTCTAGGCCTCCTCCACCAAGTCAGCCTAAACTAAGGGGCTAAAACTACTACATAAAGGCAACAACTCAACCTCATTTGGAGGACTCACTCACCAAGTTCGATCTACAATTGTTGGGGCAATAAAAAGTGCAAAATTCAAGGAAGAAGGTGAAAAGGGCTAGCGAAGGAGAAGGAGGTTTATGTCAAGCATAAGAAGTCGAAATTATCTCTCTCTCTCACACATGTGATGCTACTAAACTGCTGGAAGGGTCAAACTCAAAACCTTTGCTCTGTTGCTGGGTCGAAATTTTGTTGTTGGGGGTCGAAGCTCTGAAGCTAGGAAGTCAAATTTTTGGATTATTGTTGGGTTGAAGTTGCTTGACAAGAAGAGACTATTGAATATTGTTGAATCAGTTTGGAAGGTGGACTTGGTGGAGGAGGAAGGTCTATTGGTCTAAGGTCTTGTTCCATCTCATTTTGAAATATTGAAAGAAGAGTTCTTTAACTAGTTTTTCCCCTATATACGGGTTTTAGCCCTGGTTGAGTGCCTACATCTGGTGTCCTTAATCTTTGCGTTATGGTTTTGGTAATTGCTTGATGAACAAATATAAAAGAGAACATAAGAAAGTTAATAAGAATATAAAGACATCATAAGTAATTATCAACATAAATAAAATCTTTCCGCCTTTCTTTTTCTAACAGAGCTTTGCACTAGGCCTTAATAGATTTTGTGATAATAATTCCCAAGATGAATTGGTATTATGGGAGTTAATGATACTGATATCAATATTCTTTGGAAGATAGGTTAATTGTTAATCATTTCCGTCTTGAGTGATGTTGATACACTGATTAGCTAAGACACCTTATTTTGTGATTGGGATGTCAATAAGACGTTTTTGTAGCATGACTTCCCCGTATTGTACATGTAATGCTTTCCCGACTTATTATTAGTATATGATCTTCTTCATGCACTAATGTTGCTTCGTATTGTACATGTAATGCTTTCCCGACTTATTATTAGTATATGATCTTCTATAGCATGACTTCCCCGTATTGTACATATAATGCTTTCCCGACTTATTATTAGTATATGATCTTCTTCATGCACTAATGTTGCTTCGTATTGTACATGTAATGCTTTCCCAACTTATTATTAGTATATGATCTTCTTCATGCACTAATGTTGCTTTGTTGGTTGTTGGATCTTCACTTGGAGTTTTTGTCGCTTGTACTTCAACATTTGAATACATTTTTACTTCAACTAGTTTTCCACTTTCTTGAATTGTGATGTTGATTGGATCTATATTTTTCCTTTCTCCACCATTTGGATTTTACTTCTAAGACTTCGATGCTTCCTTTCTAATTAGTTCTAATTTGTATTCCAGTGACTTCTTCATATTCTTAAGCTTTTCAATTTGTGTAAGTAGTTTTTCATTATGATTACTGAGACGTGAAAATTCTTCAATTTTTTATTCGTTGACTTTATTTTTAATGCTTTGATTCTCAAGTTTCTCATTTTTTAATGTTCTGATTTGTTCTAGCAACTTTTGATTAAGGCTCTTTAAGCAAGAATTTTCTTCATCTTGTTCTAATAGGCTTTGAATTTATTCTCAAGGTCTTCCTTTGCTTGTTCTAATTTTTTATTGTATTGATTCATGCAAGTAATTTTTTATTTTGGTTTTTAAGCAAGAAATTTCTTGGTTTTAATTTGTGAGAAGGTCATCAAATTATTTTTACATCTTTTTTGCATCTTTGATATTGACCTTTGATTTTCCTAAAGGATCACCTTTGAGATATATTTAAGCTCTTATTATAAAGGTACTATCGAATATAGCTTCATTGTAATGACCTAAAATATCATCGTTTTTTCGTATAGGAAAATGTATAAACATTTTCACAATGTTTAAGATGAAGGTGCCCAATTTTCCAAACCAAGGTAAACCAAAAATTATGTCAATCTCTTCTTTATACATAGTTGTAGTATTGAATTAAAATATATATTTATAATCCTCAATTGTTACTTGCAAATACTTAATTTTATATTCTTCTATACAAAGAAAAAAAAACCTTTCTTTTTTATTCCATTTCATTTTAGATTAATAATTGATTTGCTAAATAGCCCATGGGGCATAGAATAGACGGTGATAGGGTGTTATGTTAAGGCACTATGTGGTATAAATGTCACCAGTTCGAAACTCCGTGGTCAAAAATCCATTCATGTTAAAGGCTGGTGTGGCCTGAGACAAGTCTGGCCCCAAAAACTTGTACAGCCATTTGGAACCCTTCTTCGTAAGTCGTCCTGCCTCCTAGACTGGTGTAGGCCCACTCGCTTTGCCTTCGAGTGATACATCAGACTTCGGCACTCTGAAACGAGTTCCTCTACCATTCACACTACCAAACTGGCTACTCGCACTAGCTGATGTGGCCTCCTCTACAAATAAATCGATCCCCTTCATGCCTCTGGAAAATGGAAATCACTGTGGAAATTTTCTCTGGAAAGTTTCCTCCCAAATCTTTGTTGAATACCTCATTGTTAGTGTCTCCCTAGCTTCAATTGCACCCTTGCTGAATCACTGCAATTGGGTAGTCGAACTGCTCTGTGATTAACCATGTCTTCTCCAACCCCATCGACCTTGCTCTTATAATCTTTTGTTGGGCAACCAACTGCCATGATCACATCTCAATCGATGGCTATGATCATCTTGACTCCATCAATTAACTTTTTTAGAAGTATCTAAATCAAAATCAACCTCCCTTAATTAATCTGATTTAATTAACCACATTTCCTAAGTTAAGAAAATAATTAATTATGGCTAATTAATCTAATTGAGATGTCTCTAAGGCTTTTCTAATGAAACCTTTTTTGAGTTTTGGAGATCCTGTGTTCCATAGCCTCTTAGACACCATAGAGACTAAAAAACATGTTAGTTGTTACTCCAAAAACTAACAATATAGACTCTTTATATTGGTCCACACATTCTTTGTGAAAGAGCAAGTGATGAATAGGTTTTTGATGGATTCAACATCATATTTGCATAGGGAGAAAATTTTGGGACCCTAAAAGGATTTGCGCTAGAGAATATCCCAAGTAGAGACTTTTCCTTTCAGTATGAGCCACATGAATAGTTTTTATTTTGGAGGATAGGTAACCTTCCAAAGATTTTCCCCCCACCAAGGTGAGTTTACAAGTTACTAGAATTGACAGAGATAACTGAACTTTGGAGCATATTTCCCATGTGGACTTTTGGTCTAGATAAGTTGATCTTCATAGTCTGAAACACTAACATTGGAAAATTTAAGAGCTCTGATGTAGTTGTTGCACGTTGATGCTTCCTCATCTACAAGCTGGAGATCCGAGGATGATAGCCACTCTTGCGAATTTGGAGGCGGATGTGAAAGGGATATGTTTTCCGGATGGGTTTTCCCCTTATCAGCAAGATGGTGAATGAGAGGGTTTGGAAGGTGGTGCCAATGCTGGTTGCCAATCTAGGGATCATGCACTAGAAGAATTTATGATGATGTTCCAACTTTCCAACAGAGGTGATCACCAATAATTAGATAGCCCTTTACAATTTCTTTCCAGACAATGGAAGCATTCAGAGGGGAATTTTAGGGGAGCGGATCCAGTCCAAAATAGAGAGAGGCCTTAATGTATTTCTAGGTCATAACTTGAGTCCAAATACCTTCACGCTAAATGAGACGCCATACCTCCTTGGAAGCTAAATATTTTGCAAAATTTGGAAGGCATTTTATTCCCCAAAATAGAGAGAGGCCTTAATGTATTTCTAGGTCATAACTTGAGTCCAAATACCTTCACGCTGAATGAGACGCCATACCTCTTTGGAAGCTAAATATTTTGCAAAATTTAGAAGGTATTTTATTCCCCATCCACTGAAGGACTTTAGCATGGCAATTGATTTCCAAGTTATGAGGGAAAAGGTCATTTTTTCCTCCTTCCGATACCAGAGAAAGTGGACAAATCATTGCTTGATATTGTGCAGAATTCCCATATGGATCCATGCAAGGGAAGCCTAGTACAAGGGGATGGCTTCAATACCAGACTTGCAGAGAACAAGCCAGCGAGCGCTAGATAGCCATCAATTACTACATACTCTGATTCTTTTCTCAATTTTTTCCAGCAACCATGACCAATCCCGATTTTTGTAATTGCATGCTCTGAGAGTAAAGCCCAAGTATTTGAGTCCATTCCTAATATTTTTCACCCGAGCAAAGAGAAGATCTTCAACGAGATGAGATTCATTCCCAGGAATGGACCAGCCAAATATGGAGTATTCTTATCTGCCGTCTAGTGTATATGGACTAGCCAAATATGGAGTATTTCTGGTTGTTTATGACCATGCCCATGGTTAGACTGAAGATGTCCAATATGGACTTTAAGTTCTTGAGATAGGAGAGTCCACCATCAAAGAATATGAGCACATCATCCACAAAAGAAGGTGATATAAATGATAGTTCTAGGTAATCCAAACAACTTTGAGGTAGCCCCTTCAAACTGCACCAGAAATCGATTTGCTCAGACCTTCTGCCACCAAAAGGGATAGAAGTGGGAAGAGGGGACAACCTTGTCTAAGGCCCCTCTCAACATGCAAAAAAGAGGAAGCCGCCCCATTTATGAAAACTGCAAAGGAGGATGTGGGAATGCAGTTCATAAACTAGATAAAAAAGAGTGAGGAAAGCCTAAGTAGATCAAAAAAGTCTGAGATATAACGAGCTAACTATGTCAAAAGCTTTAGAAAGGTCGACCTTTGGAACCAATTCCTTTTGCTTATGGGAATGAATGGAGTGTAAGGCTTCCTGCGCCAAGCCAATGGCTTCATGAATTTGTTTGTCTGAAAGAAACCCAAACAATTTGAGAGAAATGTTATTGGACAGAGTGTTCTTGAGACCAAGTGCAATGATCTTAGCAACAATTTTGTAAATGGAGTTACAAAGGGAAATAGGATGATATTGATCAAAGGAATCTGTATGATCTACTTTTGGAATAAGGGCTATGAAAGTGGAATTGAAAGGGGCTAGAAATTGGAAAGGGGCTAGAAATTGGCCAGAAGTTTTGGAGTATTCAATGACAGAGAGAAGATCATTCACTACAAAGTCCAAAGAGTATGTATAGAACTCAATGGGAAAGCCATCCGATCCCATGCTTTTGTCCTTGTTACCACTCAAACTAACACGGGTCCTAGGAGGGGATCCTAGGGAACAACTACTTGGTCAAGGGAAACAATGGAGCGATAACCCACTATCACCTCAGCTAAGGCTCCCTGCTCTTTACGGACTTTCATCAATGGGAGAAAACCCTGTATGAGAGGAATCACAATAATGGATATGTCAATAAAAATGATGAAAGGTGATTCCCAAGGCCTATACACAAGAGAGACTCAATTATATGGCTTAATTTCTTTGGAAGCAAGGTGATGGGCTCTCTAGGAAGGGCCAAGAAGATCCTTAGGGCTAGGTTACGAGAGTATACATTGCCAAGATGGTTCCTAAACCTAGGGGTCCTTGTGGAGACGTGGCTTTTAAGTGATCTTTGTGAAATTGGAATCAGCAAATTGCATGACCACAAAAGGCCAAGTGGACACACAATTAGATCAAGGGTATGGAATTGATCAACCAAGAATGTGATTGACTTAATTTAGGGACGGGAAGAGGATCAAAGAAAGAATATTCTTTTGATAATTTAATGCTATGATCCTAATGAAGCTACTAGCCAATGGGAAACCAAGGGCAAGAATCGATCTTCGAGCTAGGGCTTAAGATATCTGAAGATCCCACCATCGGAATTTCCTGAAACTTGGAGGTCTTCTAGAGGACATACCAGCACACTTGTGGGCAAGAGATCGAATTCTTTTAATAGCTAAATCGTGAGAAAAGTGATGCCCTAGGTGACCTATGGAGGCTAGGCTTAGAAAAAGGAGGGGATATGAGGGAAATAAGCTTTAAAAGTGATCACCTATGGGGGGTTAGTGCCTTGTCCTTTAAGAGAGATGGAGTCAAGGAGAATTTATGATTTGGAAAGAGTTCACCAATCAAGGAAGCCTTCAAACAACTTCACATGGCATTAGCGCATGAGTGCAGCTACTTCAAGGTCTTTATACTTCAATTTGCAATAAATGATGACTTTTCGAGATGTATTTAATATAAAATATCTCTAGGAACATTCACCCATTAATACATGGCCCATGACATGATGAAACGTTATAAAATATCACAATTTCCAACAATTCATATAGAAAAGCAGTAAGTTTCGAACTTCTATAGCGAAAATCCTAGCAACATTCATGTGACAAAAGTAAATAAGAAGAATAAGCATGAAAATAACACTTACATGTATAAAAGAGTATATCCAATCATCAAATTATGCCAATTGTGAAGCTCCAAGACAAGAGAGAGATATCCAAACATCAAAATTCATCCATATCATCCAAACCCGTCCTCCAAAAGGTATAGCGAAAATCTCACAATATAATAACCCAATCCAAGTGATGATGAATGAGAAAGAATAACTCTCTTCTATTTATACAATTCGCTAAGGGATTCAAATAGCCTAATTTGGACCAATAATGCCCCTAGAATAAAATAATGTGCATAATAACAATACTTTTGTTGACAAGCCCACCATATAGCTCAATAACACAAGAATAAACCTCTCAAGAGGGTCGGCTGATCAACAAAGTGATTTGTTGGGCCTTTGAGGAGGCCTAATGAAGTACAACGGGTGCCATGATGTTGAAATGAACTCCAAACATAGTGGACAAGGGGTTGGCCCCTTGTTTTCCAAGCAAGAACTTATGGTGCTCCCAAGTGGGTGTGGAGCCACAAGGACATCCTCATGGATCTCCAAATGGATCGAAAATGCCTATAAACCATCTCCAAGGCCTAGATTGATGACATAAGCCCTCCCTCTGTAGCGAGAAAGATCCTTTAGACACTAAAACATCTGCCAAGTGTATGGTGCAAGTGTGGAGTCGGTTGGACATGGTGAACAAGGTGCATCATCCTCATCCAAAAGGTAGAATACAAGCAATCAACGAACGTTGTTGGAGCCCCGTATAGGGAGACAAAGCCCCAAATGGAGACCCACTTGCAAAGCGTACCCTTTCCCCTCCAATACAACAAATCATTAGAATAATCAAGTAAAAGAGCTCACAAGTCATGGAATCAATGGGGCACTTCATGGTGGCATGCCCTTCCATAGTGGGCTTTGGCATGTATAAGTGTCTCCAAGCTCAACAGGGGGTTAATCAATGACCCTATTAGGTGGTCTCAACCTTTAATGAGGGTGATATGTCCATGGTACATCCTTCAAGTGGTAGGTGGTAAATGATATAGTAATAGAAGGGAATGGGGATCAAGGATATCATCCAAACCACATGGCATGGTACAAGGGTAGCTATAATAAGGGAAGTCCGCGCCCGGGTATATAAGTGTAGGAGGGAGCAAATTGTGGTACATGAGTAATCCCAACCGTTGTTTTTCCACCCTTCTTCATATGTCTTTTCCCTTTGATTGATTTTTCTTCATAACTGCTCGGGGCTCCAGGGAATGAGAACATGATATATAGTATATAGCAGTGGATACCCCCTTAAGGTGGGGTGGTTCATCGCCCACCAGGGGTTGGGACAATCATAGGTTCCTTAATGATGGAGAGGGCTCATCTAGGGCTCATAGGAACCAAGGTGATGGCTATGGATAAGGGGTAGAGCTCATGTTTGGCTTTTGCCCACGTGTTAAATTTGTATGTCCCAGCCATCTTTTGCATTTTCTAGTACATTTCCTATAGAGAGTAGCCAAATTATGACCTTTATTTTCTTTTTAGCTGCATCAACCTCCATGGTATCGTTCCAGGCCCGACCTAAGGTGTAGACAAGGGGAGGGGGAGGCTAACCCTATGTGGACCCAGATAGGGAAAGGGATGAACGGGGCTAGAATGAGTGGAAGGAAGGCAATATATGTGGTGTCTAGAAGAGGGAAAGCGCAACCAACATCGAGATTTCCCATGTAGTGCCAACCCTAAAGCTAATGCAATAAAGGAGATTCTACGAGACTAGGATACAAGGTTAACCACGAAATCGGTCAGTGGAGACAAGAGTACAAACCTAACCCACTCTTTCATCAAACCCCCCCCCCCCAATCCATGCCCAAAAGTGCCCATGACAAGTAAGGAAAATTACTCAACTATACCAATGAAAAGTCATACCTTCGAGGTCAGGAGGCCCACATTCAAACACACAATCATAACAAGTGGGCGAGGGACCACATGGTTGGCTCAGGTGGCGAAGATAATGGCATATTGCTCTATCTGGTGGCTAGAAGGGGCTACTGGCTATCGGCTGAGGAACATCTAAGAGAAAAAAATTCTCCTATATACAGTACACACATGTGGTGGGTAACAGTCCTTTCGAAAACTATGAAGAACCCTCTCTAGTTTAGGGCTTGTGACTTCAGCCATAAGAGAATCATTTTCATCGTCATGTATAAAAAGAGGGAAGAGCCTTGCTACAGTCAATATTTGTTCAATGGTGGCCCTTTCTTCCTTCTTGAAAATGTTTCTGCAATAAGAACAACCTTCTTAGGCAGTATCGGAAAACAAAGTGACCTAGGTCCTTGTAGGGCCTTTAACCACCCAAATGGTGTTAATAGTTTTCCTGTGATTAGCCACTTTATGAAAGTATTTTGTGTTTTCATCTCTGACTTGAAGACAGAGAACTCGACTCTTCAGTCTCCATTCCTTTTCTCTACCTAGAAGGATCTTCCTCCTAGCGTTTCCTAAATCCGCAATCTTGTCTTTGAGGTCTTCAGGAGGATTCCTCAATGCTGTTTGTTCCCAGAGGGATTGGAGAAGAGTTTCAATGTCACTTAGACTTTGGAGTTCTCTTTTTTCCTTTTGGTCCAACCGATTATAATTCCCTTAGTTATTTTGAGGTTCTTTTGGAACTATATAGGCAGTGATTCCACAAAGTCAAGGGAAATTTTGGACTAGTTATCTTTGAGGAGAGAGATCAAAGAAGGATCATCTAGCAAGTATGGGTTTAGTTTAAAAGGACTGGGGGACTTTGTAGGAAAAGAGTCCAATTCCAAAAGGATCAAAGAATGACCTAAATCTCTTCCCACCGAAGTCCATTATTTGATATTAAGAGGTGAGTCTTGGAGGTCATCAGAACCTAAAAAACAGTCCAGGCACTTGGCAATTCTTGTTGACCCATTTCTATTATTTAACCAATTAGGCAAGATCTTTGGAGTTAGGATATCACAAAGACAAGCATTATCCAAAAGGGAGAAAAAAAAATTGAGAGTAGGCCAAGCCTACTGAGGATCCCCAGAATTGAGAGATGCCATGAGTAAAATTTGTGTCCCCTCCCAAAAGGACCTCCCCAATTTGAATATGGGGAGATGCGCAAGATTCCCCCAAAAGAGTTGCCTTTTTGAATAAGGGTCGTAAGCATTGATAAAAGAAAAAGACATATCCAGTTTAGAGGAGGTAGGGTCAAGTACAGATCCTAATTATGTGAATGACCATGCATTTGTGAGCTTCATTACCCAAGAATTCCAACCCGAAAGAATACCCCCCGAGTGACCGTCCACATCTAAAGTAATAAAATCCCAATCCGATAGAACAAATTTTAAGATATTTTGAGCCTCGTCACCCTCAAGCATAGTTTCTTGCACAAAAAAGGGCATGGGGAGAGTGAAGGTCGATAAGTCTTTTAAGAGTCAATTTTTCAAGGGGTTGGCTAACCCTCTGCAGTTTAGAGAATCTTCATATCAAACCCTAGAGAGGGCTTGATGATCTAAGCACCCTTAAAATAGAAGATTGTTTCCCAGCTTGAATGTCAATACTAGCTTGTGATTGTGCTTTTGATAGAAAATATTTCTGGCCCCTGGAGGAAGGGGGCAAGGCAAAGCTTCATATACACCCAAACCCCTGCCTTGTGCAAAAGCAAAATTTGAGGACCCGAAGAGGAAGGGGAAGGAGATCAGCTAAAGGAGTGGGGAACATAGGGTTTTCTAGAAGGGATAAGAAGCTGGGGGGGTCAAGAGCAGGGGAGGGAGAATGGAGGGAAAGATCAGCAATAAGAGGGGTCGAGCCTCGAGGGGAGGGTTGGCGAACTAGTGCACAAAGAGAAAAAGGAAAAAGAGAAAAGGGAGGACATCTTAGATAGAGGAATGAGGTCCTCAATGAAGGATGATAAATGAAAAACATTTGAAAGAGGACCAACAAGGGAGAAGAATGTAAAAAATGAATGTGAAAGATGAAGGGCCTAAGAGGAGGGAGGGTCCATACATAAAGATGAGGGACCCTTCGAAGTTGAGGCCGAACCTTCAATTTCTTAAGTGACTCCACCTATTGGAGAAGGGGTCAAGACCGGTAGAGAGGCTAGAGGACACTAAGCAGGAGCTTAAAGAGCCACTACAGTCGAACCTTATGAATCTATCAAAGAACCTTTAGCGAGGGATGTTGTCAACCACGGGAGCATATTGAGGGGATTTTGGAGGAAAAATCCTGTAGAGAGTGCTTTTGTTTGACCAATTCTTCCCCCATGGTCTTCCCTAATTCACGGTCCCTACTGAGATGGTCATAAGTATGTCATCGGGTGCATTTGAAGTGTTGAAATATGTAACTAGGTTCGGTCTTCATAAATATGAAATGTACTATTGATTCTTGTATATTGTAAAAAGAAAGAGATTATTATCGTTATTTTTGTAGCATGGGTTTCATGCTCAAGGTCATTATATTATAGGTCAAGCACCCATTCAGTGCTTCTAGGATTTTTCATAGAGTCAAGAAGTCAATTGAGTCATTGTCATATGAAGAAGACCCCATTGGGCATATTGTAGCATGTCAAAAGAATCATTTTTGTATTTAAAGTATCAAAATACCCCTCCAAGACCAAGTCAGCCTCATTAGGGCATGTCGTCCTCCTTGGAAGCCTATATATAGGAGACAACGCGACCTCCTATGGACACTCACTAACCCCTCATCATTCAAGCAAAGAAGCGGCAAAAGAAAGGCAAGTGAATAAGGATAGAAGGAAGAAGGATGAAGTTTTTGGGTTTTCTCTCTCACACACACACATGTGAAGACAAGGCTAGGGTTTTCTAGCAACAAGGTCGAAATTGTCAAGCTGCAGAAAGAAGGTCAAAATTGGTGGAAGAAAGGACTTTTAGGTGACCTACTAGCCCTAGAAGGAGAAGCAACCCAAACAAAGGAGCAAGGAAGCCTTGGAAGCCCTAAGTTCCCTCACACATGTGGAAATAACCACTATCACCAGGAGCAAAAATTTCAGACCGCAGTGGAGGCCAAAATTCTGTAGCTGGGGGTCGAAATTATGCAGTTGTAAGAGATTTCACTAGGTCTGACTTGGATAGAAGAAGCACATCATCAAGAAAGTCTGGTTTGGTCTTGGAAGGGTATTGGTCTTAGTCTAGAGGTCTTGGAATTTGGCATTTGAAGAATCTATAGGAAGAGAAGAGATTTATGGGTTTTCCTCTCAAGAGGAGAGGTTTTGGCCTTGTCTTGCAGTCTACATCCCATTTTCTTATATACTATTGATCTTCATGTTTTTTTGGTAGTTGTTTGATGATAAGAACAACATAATAATAAGTGAAGAAGCTAATAATCAAGAAAAGTAAAAATATATCACAAGTAGTTATCAAGTATAAGATAAATCACCCTAGCTATAGCCCTATTGATTTCTCAACATGGTATCAAAGCTAAGGTTGACAAAGGGCATGATGTGTTGGAGAATGTAACTAGGTTCGATCTTCATAATTGTACTTGAAGTCAAAATGTAATATATTTGTCAAAAGAAAGAAAAAAGAATTTTATTATTATTTTATTTGACTTATTAAAACATGGGTTTCATGCTTGGGTCAAATGTATAGATCAAGTCTCCATTGTATGCTTTAGGTTATTGTCAAATGAAATTTGTCAAGACTCCTCCATCCATCAAAGTCTCCTTATTGTTGAAAGAATCCTCCTCAAGTCGACTACCATCAAAAGAATGCATGTTAGCTCAATACAAAGACATTGCTCTTCAAAGTCACATGTTGGCTCATTTTCAATATGAAAACAACTATAAATAAGAGGTTGCACCGCTCCACAGTTTGTACAAGAAGCTCGCATTATCTTTGAAGTAAAGTTCAGTCATCACAGGAGAATATTCGCATAAAATCACAGAGATATGTTTCGATACTGCTACATGAGCTCGAGTTAATACAAAGATCATCTCACTAGACAAGTTCAGTGGACTATTTCGATGCTACTCCATTTTCGGTGATATTACAGTGACCACATCACATGAATTTATCTCGGTGCTATCACAGAGAATGGCTCGATGCTATCACAGTGATGAAGGCTTGATTCTCCAGTATCTCAATGCTACCACAATCTCAATGCTAGTGCTATCACAGTGGTATGGTTTTGATGTTGAAGGATAGACTTCGATGTGGACGTATTTCAATGAGTAAGTTCAAAGTTCATTGTTGTCACAGTGATACAAGTTCGGTGCTATTGCAAGGATCAAAGTGTGAAGAAGAATCACTGCTATAGGAACTATTGAACTGAAGAATGACAAGGTTGACTTGATGGATGGCGGTAGTCTTGAATCTAAGTTGTAAGGGTCTTGGTCGTCTCATATTGAATCCACTGAAGGAAGAAGTTGACTGGGTTTTCCCCTAGAGTGTGGTTTTTCCATAGCCTCGTGCCTACATCTTGTGTCCTCTTCTATTAGTTGCTTGGCAGTAGTCTTGATGATTAGAAAAGATAAATCGAAAGAACTGATAATAATAACGAAAACATCACAAGATAATGTCATAATAAGAGAAATCATTTAACTGTCACCTCTATGGATTTCCAACATGGTATCAGAGCCATGTTCAAGGTCAAAGGCAATTCTACATCTTTGAAGCTCTCTCAGTAAGAAGTTTTGTTTACATGTGTCTTAAAGATCACGACAATTAAATCAAGATCCCTCAAGGTGACAACACAGTGATATTTCAGTGTTGCGACAGAAAGGAAGTTTCGGTGCCATCTCAAAAAGGAAGTTTTGATACTACTACAGTGAGACAATTCAACCCTTTCAAGAATGGGTTCTAAGCATTTCATTTAGGTGAAGGCACAGTTTGATGAAAATATGACTTCGATATATATGGTTTCGATGCTACCACTATGACAATGACAAGATTCTAATGCAATGATAATAATATCAATGCTATTATAGAAATGTTTTCAGTGACCACATAACTCACACTACAATGAAGACTCTCCAGTGAAGTAGTATCACAATGAAGAAATTCATATCAACCTTCAGAGAATAAGGATCGATGAATTCCCAATCTAGAAGAGATATATATTGCTCAAAAGGTTTTCAATGGAATCAAGTGACACAGTTTCAATATATCACGGTGATCTAGTTCAGATTAAATTCAGAATGGTCAACTATTTTCTTGCAAGCTTTCTCTATAACATTCAACAGATTGAGAATAGCTTCTAACACAAGTAAGTATTGTAATTTTTGTCCTTTAGTCATCTAACAATGTGTTTATAGTTTCCAAGGAGAGCATCAAGTCCTATAAAACATTGATCTCTCAATTAAAGAAGTTCAAGGCATGTAAACTCGAGGTATGGATATTTATAATAAGCTTTCATTATGTCTAATCTTAGATGGTACATATAATTCTAGTCTAGATAAAAGAACATACAAGAACCTTAAACCTTACCTTCTAGGATTTATGGAGCAATCTAGGACGTCAAGTAAAATCTTAGTATTAATTAGAAGGAAAGATAAATTTGAATTTTATATAAAGGATTCCATCCTCCATTGTTAGAAAATATAGATTGAGAGTTAACATCATATTCTAGGTATCTCATATTTTGTCTAAAAGTATTTGTTACAAGTACAAAATATCATGGCACTTCAAGGAGTCCCTACAAGGTTTGTTAAGGGACAAAGCTATATTGAATCATAATGATTCTTGCTTTAGGTGATTCATCACTTGATAAATCTACCCCCCTCATTTTCTTAATTGATCTTATAGAACCCTAGCAAGGTTCTCTCGAAAACCCTAACCTAAGGGTATGATAATGTTAATGTTCGAAACCCTAAAATTGCTTAGGGTTATTGAAAAATGCTATTTGAAATTTTTGTTGATGATGTCATGTTTAGGGTTTTGATATGATTATGAAAACCCTAACTTGTTAGGATTGAATTAATGTTGTCTAAAATCCTGAACCCTTGAAGTTATGGTAAAGTAGGGTTTGCAATGAATTGAAACCCTAGATCCTTAGGGTTTGGTTGGGTCTATAAGCAAAACCCTTGTTATGTATTTAGAGTCCTAGGAATGAAACTCGTGTTCATTTGGTTGAAACCCTAGCCTGTTCTAGGTCAGTATATGTCTAACATATTAATATTGCCTGACATATGATGTGCTTATGATATGTTGATGAATTCCTAGATATATGTGTTGACCTAAGTGTTAATGGTCATGAGTCCTAGGGTTTGGAAACAAGCCCTAGTCAAGGTTTGATGGTCAAGGATGATGTTTGGAAAATCTAGCTTTTAGCAGCGAAACTCTAGTAGTAGTTAAATTCTCTAGTATGTGTAACCGCTTGGAATTTATGAATGTATATAGTGATTGTTGAGAATTTGAAGATGGAAATCTAGGGTTTACATCAAACCCTAGTAGATGCTAGTCATGATGTTGATTAACTTGTGATTGGTTTTGATTGTTGAAGCTCAAGCATGAAATCTTAGTGAGGAGTCTAACATATGAATTCTTGTTAGATTCATTGATTTGATTTGTTTCTAGGGTTTGCTATATAAGGGAACTTGTCGTTGAAAGAATATTGCAACCCTAGATATAATGAGTTTGATATCCTATGAATGTGATTTAGGGTTTGTAACTACACTGTGGCAAGAAGCTGAAGTATTGCAGTATAGTCTCTTGCTTATTATGTTTGTAAAGTCTAAATGCTTCCGTTGTTATAAGATTTTGATATGGCTAACTTCACGCTTCTATAATTTTGGTTGTACTTGCTATCTAAGTTGTGCAGGTACATAATATTCAAGTTGGTGAAGATGATCATAAGTAAAGTTGATGTGATAAGCATGATATATGAACGACTCTAATAAGAAGGATGGAAGCCATGAAAGATTGTTCGATGTCGTAAAGAAGAAATAGAACTCCCTAAGTTAAGAGAGAGTCTAGATGAAATCTCCCTAAGTTAAGAGGGAGCTTGAATGAAAGGAATCTCCCTAGGATAAGAGGATGGTTGAGAATATTCCTTGTATAGGAATAATTAGATCCTCTCTGTTTAAGAGGGAGTGACAGATATAATTCTCTACTTCATGTGTCATGCACTAGACCAGGACTAACAACTGTAAGTTTTAGTGAAGGCCATGAGTGAGAGAAGGAAATTGGAGAATGTATTTTGAGGTGTTGCTGAAAGAAGGAAAGCAAGATCTCGCTGAAGAATATGTTGTTGCATATGAAGTAGGAAAGGAAAGTGTATGATTGAGGAATATTCTGTCAAAGATTCGATTGATAGTCCTACTATGAAACGTTGAGAAGCAACATCAAGTTGTATGGAAAACCCCTGAGGTTTATATTTCATTATGTACATGTGAAAGTATATTATTGATTGGAGTTGTGTTTGTATAGGTAAATCTCTTGAAGGTTTTCATAGCATGTTGGTTACCGATCAATTCGATCGGGAGATATTTTTTGTCTTTGATCTGCTGGATCAAGAAGTGTTGAGGCTTTGTGAGTGAAGCATTGCCCGAGAGGACATCTGGCCAACACTTTGTGTTGATGTCTAGGTCCCAAAGTTAGAAGGGTGGCATTGGTCATTGAGCTCTTACATGCACCTAGATCCATGGGTTGATGGTTAGCATGTAAGCCTGATGGTACCTAGAAAGGCTAAAAGCTTGAGTCCATCTTAGTCCCACCTGGATAGATTGCCCTCGTCAGGAATCTAGTCCATGGCATTGCGGTGCCTAAATGGTTGAGAGACCAATGGATAGATTGTATTGGTCAGAAATCTAGTCCATGGCATTGCAATGCCTAAACTTCTTCATAGATGATGTGTTTTGAGATTTTCCAAGTACCTCTTTGATTATATGAAAATATGAATACCTCCCTAGTTAAGAGGGAGTGTTGGAGAATGTAACTAGGTTCAGTCTTCATAATTGTACTTGAAGTCAAAATGTGATATATTTGTCAAAAGAAAGCAAAAAGAATTTTATTATTATTTTATTTGATTTATTAAAGCATGGTTTTCATGGTTGGGTCAAATGTATAAGTCAAGTCCATTGTAGGGTTTGTGAAAATTCGGCAACATGAATCCTATTGCAGCAACTAAAAATAATTCTCCTAATTGTTAAATTATTTTTTAACAATTTATTTACTTTTTGCTACAGCAAATTCTAAATCAATCACACCACAACCTACATAAATAAATTGCAGAAGAAATAAACGCTGGAAGAAATACTAGCACACACAAATAAAATGACAGTTATTTTTGGACCAATGTCCCTGGAAAAGCCCAACTGGGGAAAACCGGTGCAACAGCTAAGGTTTTATTATTATGCAACAGTGAAATACTCTGAGTACAACTAGATGCCAAAACTGGCAATCATACAGAGAAAAACTAGCAAGAAAAATCTATTGAGGAATTTCCTCACTCCACGGGAAAATTCGAGCTCTAACCTCAGTTCAAATTGAGTCGTCCAAACTAGCTCTGCCAACTACTGCGTCACCCTAGCACAATCACTTCTGCACTCAGCTTGAACCAGCTTCTCCTCAAGCCCTCTGGTCTGCTGTTGTCTGGGAAATTGTCTCTCCTAGCCTCCGTAAACCCCTTGTCCAGCTTCTGGCACTGAAACTTGATTTTCCCCAATAGTTTCGAAATTGCCTCTAGAGGCTACTGTGTTGCTCTGCATCCAATCTCACTGTGACTCTCTTGCCTCTTTGCAAATTCACTCACCGGAACTTGAATTCTTCCTTCGACCTCACTGTCCCTGCCCCTCTCTCATTGCTTCGACCTCACTGTCCCTGCCCCTCTCTCATTGCTTCGACCTCACTGTCCCTACCCCTCTCTCATTGCTTCGACCTCACTGTCCCTGCCTCTCTCTCATTGCTTCGACCTCACTGGTTCTCTCTCCGGCAACTGACTGTTGCTACTCTGGAAATCAATCTGTTCATGAAATCTAACTGCTCAAGTGATTTCTCCAAGCCCCATCGACTTCTTCTTATAATCGTCTATTGAAACTTCAACGACTAAGATTAGATCTTAATCGATGGCTAGGATTAACTTGAAGTCGATCTGTGTGCGTTTCTAGTACATTCTCACCTTAACTTAATTAATTCTGATTAATTATTCATATTCCCTAAGTTTAGACTTAAGAAATATTTAAAAACTAACTAATAATCTAATTAACTCATTTCTAGGAGGAATTTCCAGAAATGATTTTTGGGTTTTAGAAATCTCATGCATTCTAGCCTTTCCACAAAATTTCAAGGCTAGAACACATCCGATGCTACAAAAGCTAACACTCCCTGTTAGCGAGGAATGTGTTTTAGAGTTGCTACCTCCTATAGCAACACCTTGTCTCTACATCATCTCCTGTCACGCTGCTGATGTCTGACTGCTGCTGCCCACCAACTACTGTGCAACTTTGATAACTGCTGCATCTGTGTTGCTGCTGACCCTGCTGAACTATTGTCAACACTACATCTGCACTGCAACTCCCTCTTCATCTCTTGTTGTTGCAACTGCAACATTTGCAACTAAAAAGCATCCTAAATATTGAATCAACTGTGATCAATATGATGCATTTGTCTGACTGTTGATAGTATATGTGTCGTCACGGAGGCATCTACATTGTTGCTGACTCCACACTGTGCCACCTGCACTATTGCCAACTCTACACTACGCTCCCAAGCATCTGATTGCTACTACACTTTGCACTGTCAATTGGCATTTGACTACATCAATTGCCACTAATCCATCCTATTATTGAATATTGTGGGCTCCCATAGCAAGGTATTGATTAAAGAAGTGGAACTCCTCAAGAATCCTACCCATCTGTAGCACTCTGGAGCTACAACACCAAATCACCCCACTTCACTTCTAGGGCTATGTTAGCAAACATCGCGAAGTCTTCCACTAACTAGCCTGGAGGATAGCCCATTGAACTCTGTTGATGCTGCCTGTGGTCCTGCTTCTCCTCCTTATCATTCTTCTGAGAGGACACTGGGTGTTGTAGTGACCAAGCTCACCACACTTGAAGCACTTGACCTTTGACAAGTCCTTCTTCTTCTTTCTCTCTCCCCCCCCATGTCCCTGACTAGGACCTTTCAATGCAAGGGCCGCATTCTCCTCCTCCTTCACCTACTTTGATTCGTTGCTACTACCACTGATGGAGCTCTTCACTAGGTCTCGTCTCAACTACTCCTGTGCTGCAAATTGGTTCACATCTTATCCCACCTTGACAAGGTGTCTCTACCCAAGATACTTTGGACAAATACCAGCCACTCCTCAAAGACACTGTTGAGTGTCAATCGCACTAGCTTTGTGGGTTGAGGCATTGCCCCAACAGCGACAAGATGATCCCGTATCTCCAAAATCTTAGTGAGGAAGGGGTCTATGAGTTCCCCTTTCTGTATCATGGTGCATCTCAACTTCTCCTCTAAGTACATCTTCCGCTGCTCGAAAGTGCCCTGGTACAGCGTGAAAATTGTATCCCACATTTCTTTGGTCGTTCCCTTGGCTGCTATGTGTGATAGAATGTGATCCTGAACACCATCAAGGATCAACCTCTTTGCCCTCACCATCTCCTTTTTGTACTCCTTCAACTGATCTGCATCCGTGGGGATAGCTACCACTACATCTATGAAAGGCTTCAAACCATATTCATCTAGAAGGAAGGACATCCTTGCCTTCCAGATGACATAGTTGGAAGCACCATCCAACCTGTCCTGCTCTCAAAGTCCGACAGTGGCCATCTCAAACAATGTCGAAAATCTCCTCTTCATTCTGCTCAGTTGCTGCTAGGTTATTCGCATTCTCTTCTGGAGTGAGAAACTCTACTCACAACGACTATTGATCTGCAAGGGAAATCGAACTTCTTGAGACTAGTTCCCTGAGGAAAATTTTCCCTCAATGTGTGCTTTTCTTCCACCCAACACTAGTTCTGCTCTAGCAAACTGCTGCAAAACTATTGCGTCCAGCGAGAGATTTGCTCTGCGAAAAACATTGGTTGCTCCCTTTGCCTCGTGAATTCCTTGATCTAAAGAGATCGAATTTTTGTCCCTCTCAGAAAAATTGATTCTCTTCAAGAAATTCAACCTCTTGGCCAAGGTGACTGTGCTGTCTCTGGGGTTTCGACTTGTTTCCCCTCAATGAACAACGAAATTCCCTCTTCCGTCGCTACTAAGCTCTCCGACTAATCTCTGCACTTTGATACCATGTGAAAATTCGGCAACCTAGATCCTATTGCAACAATAGGAGATAAGAAGTCGATCCATGTGAGTTTCTAGAACTTTCTTACCTTAATTAATTTTGATTAATTAGTCATATTCCCTAAGTTTAGACTTAGGAAATATTTAAAAACTGACTAATAATCTAAATCTAATTAAGTCATTTCTAGGCGAAATTTCCAGAAACGATTTACGGGTTTTGGAGATCTCATGCATTCCAGCCTCTTCACAAAATTTCAAGGCTAGAACACATCTAATGCTACAAAAACTAACAAGGTTTAGGTTATTGTCAAAGTCAATTTGTGAATACTCCTCCATCCATCAAAGTCTCCTTGTTGTTGAAAGAATCCTCATCAAGTCAGATACCCTCAAAAGAATGCATGTCAACTCAATACAAAGACATTGCTCTTCAAAGTCACATGTCGGCTCATTTTCAATATGAAAACAACAATAAATAGGAGGGCGCACCGCTCCACAGTTTGGACAAGAAACTCACATTATCTTTGAAGTAAAGTTCGGTCATCACAGGAGAAAATTCGCATAAAATCAAAGAGATATGTTTTGGTACTACTATATGAGCTCAGGTTAATACAAAGATGATCTCGCTAGAGAAATTCAATGGACAGTTTGGATGCTACTCTATTTTCGGTGATTTTACAGTTACCACGTCACATGAATTTATCTTGGTGCTACCACAGAGGATTGCTCAATGTTATCATAGTGACAAAGACCTGATTCTCCAGTATCTCGGTGCTATCACAGTCTCAATGCTAGTGCTATCATAGTGGTATGGTTTTTGATGCTGAAGGATAGATTTTGATGTGGACGTATTTCAATGAGTAAGTTCAGAGGTCATTGTTGTCACAGTGATACAAGTTTGGTGCCATTGCAAGGATCAAAGTGTGAAGAAGAATGACTACTACAGGAGATATTGAACTAAAGAATGACAACGTTGACTTGAGGGATGGAGGTAGTCTCGAGTATAAGCTGTAAGGGTCTTGGTCGTCTCATCTTGAATCTACTAAAGGAAGAACTTGACTGGTTTTTCCCCTAGAGTGGGGTTTTGCCCTGGCATCGCGTCTACATCTTGTGTCCTCTTCTATTTGTTGTTTGGCCAGTTTTGATGACTAGAAAAGATAAATCAAAAGAACTAATAATAATAATGAAAACATCACAAAATAATGTCATGATAAGAGAAATCATTTAACTGCCACCTCTATGGATTTCCAACATGATGAAGATCACTACATCTATGAAGAAGTCATTGAAGCAATTTTCTATAATGAAAAGTCATCTCAAACAAGACATCAAAGCATTTTGGAATCTCCTATTATCTATCAATAATCATATGAGCAATACTTCTACTACAAAGGACAAAGGGTTATTCTCGGCACTTACAGGTACGTTTGAAGATGAAAATATATGGGTAAATGACAATGGAGCATCCCGACATATGACAGGTGAACACAAACAACTAAAGACCCTATTAAGAGGAAAGTCTTCCTACTCAGTTAGTCTTGGAGACAAAAAGAGCTATCTTGTAAGAGGAATTGGATCGACTTCCCTAGAGCTGGAAAATGGAGGAAAGATACATCTCAACAATGTTCTATTTGTACCAGGTTTGCAAAAGAATTTACTTTATATTTCATGTCTAGAAGATAAGGGAGATAGAGTCGCTTTTACAAATGGAAAGGTTATGGTATGGGGTAAAGGCTCTAGCATCAACAATGCAAAATTCATTGGGATTCGTCGCAAAAGAGTCTATAGGTTACTTACACCTCTCTCTCAAGCCTTGGTTCACATTGATGTTAGCCCATGTGAAATTTGGCATAGAAGGTTTGTACACCTTCATAACAGAATCTTACCAACTCTAAACACAATGGTGAATGGCATCCCTGAACTAAAGGAGGATCATGAAGGAGTTTGCAAGGGATGTGCATTAGGTAAAAATGCTAAGAAACCAATTAGAAGCAGTGCTCCAAGATCAAAAGAAATCCTTGATCTCATTCACTTTGATGTTTGTGGTCCTATTGCACTCAAATTGTCAAAGTTCCAATGAAGCGGAAGTACCAATTTTTTCAACACAATCGGATCACATATCTGTAGTCCATGTGTCATGGTAAGCCTATAATTTCGATGATGAATTCCATCCTAGGAGGTTTTTTAACCTCGTTGATTCCCTATGTTTCTAGACACGGCTAATTAAAAGAGTTTTTTTCCCTCCAGCTTAAACCCCAAAGCTAGGGTGAAATTTATTGTCGAAATCTTAGGTGAGTCCTAGTGTTTTAGTCGAGTCTTATGTAAAAGTGATTTAGGAATAATTTAAGCTAGTTGGCCTAATTATTTTATTACAAATCACTTTGTTTACTAGATCACATTGTATTGCAAATGGGTTATGTGTCTTGAAGGTCTAAGCCAAATGTGTATTTTCTCTTTGAGTCTTCTAAACATAAAATCTTATGTATTAGAGCGTCGGAAAAATATTAAATCCTCTCGTGTGTAAATTAATTAATTTTTCTAGCAAAATAAAATTAAATCCTAAGCCAAAAAATTAATTAATTAGAGTCAAATTTAATTTGTCTTAGGAAAATAAATTCTCCAAATGGCAAAATTCGAGGTCTTAAAAGAGAGTTTTTAAAGGTCCTCCACCAAGGGAATATTGTATATTTCAAAAAAATTGAACCCTCGGACCTTGATGGTTAAGTCAAAGTCAAATTTTTGAAAAAATTAGCTCAAAATTAATTCAATTAGCTCAAAATAATTAATTTTGAGCTAATTAAAAAGGAAGTAAATGATAAATTCAAAAATTCCTCAAAAATAAAAAATCAAGACCGAATATTAAAAGATCTTGAAGTGTTTATCAACGGCCAAGATTATTTTGACCAGGATCAAAGAAACTAGCCATTATTTTTCCATTTGGAGGATTTATCTATAAATTAGATAGTCATTTGAGTCTCAAGCATCTTGATCTCTAGCTAGAATATTGTTGCTGAAGCATTTTTGTAAACTATTGTCCCACTAGGAACTATTTTTTCTGCTATAATAAAAGACTTTGGGGTGCAACTCGAGGTGTTCTTGTTCGTTGATCTGTGGTATGTATTGACTACAAGCTTCCTATGTTGTGCTTTATGTGATTATTTTGAGATAATACATAGTGTTTGCAGGTACTCAATCCTTGGTCTCCATGTCTACAGACTGTGGGCAAGGATCATTTTCCTTGATTCTTAGTTTTTATATGGTGGATTAAATCTTCGCTAGGGCTATGGTGAGCATAAATTTTCTTAAGCATTTCTAGTCATTCTTCAAAGGGAAAAACTACATAAAATATAATTTTCTCGAAAATTAAAATTTTCAAAACTCTTGTATATTTGTAAATCTTATAAATAATTTTGTATATCTAACTTGTAAATTATTTTTTCTAACTTGGGTTTTGGGGATTTTTAGTATTTTGTATATATTTGGGGTTTGGGCGTTTTATTTTATATTTTATATTTTTGCAGGTTGGATCAAGGAATCAAGTGAAGGAAGAGCTATATCTAGGCCCTTGAGGGTAAGATCTAGACTCTTGAAGATTTTGCAGGGCTACCCGCTGAAGATTTTTCGGCAAAATTCAAATCCAAAGAAGAATTTCTTTTTTAGGACAAGGGTTTCACTTTTCCAAGCCTTTCGAGCCTAGATCCAGCTCCTATAGGGCCAACATCCTCCCTCCTTGGAATGGGTCAGCCTCCAAAGGCCTTGCGTCATCTTTTCTAATCCCTCTAGAGTCTACGGCAGGTCATAGCCCCTAGAGGCCTCGAACTCCCTTTCCTAGCCCAGCGTTGGGGATTTAGGGCCTTTAAAAGCCTAGTTGTGAGTCCTAGGCCACATGGCTGCCCTCATCTTGCCCAAATAGCTGCCCTTTAAGCAAGCCATCCTCTTTTTTGCCCTAATTTGCCTCCTAAACCCCAAAGTCAAGCCTTTCTGGGCTTTACTACTCCAGCATTGCAATTTTCTGACCTCTTGCCTTTTCTGCCCCCACTTTATCTTTCTAGCTTCCTTATCCCCAAATGCTGGCCTTTCTTGGACTAGCGTTTTCTTTTCTTCACCTCTTTTGCCCTAATTTGCCCTAAAACCCTATATCTGAAGTTTTGGACTGAATACTTGGTGGTTTTGCAGGTTTTGAAACTCAAAAATTCTAATTTTCAAGCGGTTACTTGATTCCAAAGTTTCAAAAAAAATTGACCAAGGGACCTTCAAGGCCTTGACCTCTAAGCCCTAGTCTTATCCCTGTTTTATTACAGCAATTAAATCAGTAAGGATTAAGCCCTAAAACTACATGCTACATGGTCAAATTGTTTAGATTTGCAAAATTGTCATTTTTATGAATTTTGGTCACTTGGGCACTTTATACCCTAGATCTAGCTTTTAAGCTCGCTGGAATTTACTGCATAACTGAAAATTTCAGCTCTGAAAATTTCTGAAGCATACACTTAACAAGGGTCAAAATTTTTAAATTTTCAGTTTCCGGCAAAATGTTACTATTTTTGGGCATTTTGCACATTGTCCTTAATATTGTTAGTTTGTTGATCTGTCATATGTTTACTGCCATAATAAACATATCAATTCTGAAATTTGCAAACCATACTATCTAAAAGCCCTAAAACTGAAATTTTTCAAGATCTAGTGAATTTTTACTATTTTTGGGCATATTGGAAATTTATTTTTTGCATCATTAGTTTGCTGATTTGTGTTTATTTACTGTTGTAATTAATAAATCATATCTGAAATATCAGTGAACACATTATCATAAAGTGGGCTTTAACGAATTAATTTTCGTTTGTGGGTCATCAAAAATTTTATGTTTCATGTGTTGGGCAAATTTCATGATTTGAAGTGGTTTCCTTACTGTTGTCACAACATTAACAAAGTCTAAAATTTCTGAAGTGTTATTGCTAATCTAAATTGTCATAAATCTGAAATTGGCTTTTCTCATCTTGGTCTCAAAGGTTGTCTAACTTTGCACTCAAAATCTGAAGTTAATCTTGTTGATGAATAGAGTTAACTTGGGCATCTAAATTTTATTTGGCATAATATCTTGCGTTGATAACCATTGGCGGATAAGTTGATTTACTTAGGCATCTTGTGGATTGACCCATAGTTGAATTTTTCACTTGTATCCATTAGCATCTATCTTGTTTAAGATTGTCATCTCAATATTGTTAAGTACTCTTGCTATAAGAATATTCATAATAAGTACTTAAGAAACATAAACAAACTTAACTCAAGATAATTTCACTCATTATCTTGCATAAGCATTCTAAGTCTAGATTGCATTAATAATTTACCTCCTAGCATAAGCTAGGTTTATAGAAATGTAGGACAACCCTTCTCACCTAGCTTGGGGGGTCCATCAACTCTTCGGTGGTTAACATGGTGACCTTGTAGTCGTCATAGCCACAGTCTCTACAACGACGGAGGCATCAGGTGATAGAAGCCTAACAGAAGGTATGGTTAATCAGGCCTTAACCTGCTTCCTCTTGGCCTCCTTCCCACAACCTACCTTGGAGCCTGGCTTCAAAATAGTTAAGCGAAGATTATACTTAGACCAAGCATATAATTAAAATTAAGCCAGATCACTGCATCTCACATAGGTCCTAGGACTTGCATATCATATAGGTTAGTCAATCATCTCAACCAGTAGGTGTCCATCCGGTCATTTGGTTCCAATTTACTATAAGCAATAATTTGTAACTCTATTAAGGCACTGGTCTCATACTCAAAAATCTAATCTAATCAATAAATCTTGCTCTAATTTAACCAAGTGTCTAGGCCACTCATTCGTGTCTCCCAGGCAAGTTCGTCCCCAACTTGTCTTCCTTCACTTCATCTCATAGAGACTACCACCCATAGCCTGTTGTTGGGAGACAACTAGAACAAAGTAGGCAGGGATCAGAGTGACAGCCCCTGCCTTGAGCAGTTGTCCAAAGTGCCTGTATAATCCGGGCGACAAGAGGTCGTATGTCTACAAAGTCTCTTGGAGGTCATCTATACTATGTAACTTTCATTGATGACCACTCAAGGAAAACTTGGATCTATTTGCTAAATTCCAAGCATGAATTATTCAAAAAATTCCAAGAATTCAAAGCTGAAGTAGAAAACCTTACCGAAAGAAGGATAAAAGTATTGAGATCTGACAATGTAGGAGAATATACATCCAAGGAGCTCATAGCTTTCTGTAAGGAGGCTAGAATTAAGAGGGGGGCGATAGTTCCATATAATCCAGGCAAAATGGAGTAGCAGAATGAAAGAATCGCTCAATTGAAGAAAATGTTAGAGCTATGTTACATGATCAAGACTTACCTCAATTTCTGTGGGCTGAAGCAACCAAAACAGTTGTCTACATTCAGAATCAAAGACCTCATAGATCACTTGACAACATAACTCCTGAAGAAACCATGTGTAGACCATCTTTGGATATTTGGTTGTCCTGTCTACATTCACATTCAAAAAGATAAAAGAAAGAAGTTGGATCCTACAAACATGAAAGGCATATTTGTTAGCTATAGTAACACTTCAAAGGCATATAGGATCTACATAAAGGAAGGGCATTGAATCGAAGTAAGTCGAGATGCGATCTTTGATGATAGTGTGGCATATAAGAAGTCTAAAGTTCTTCCGATTGATTCTAATGATGAAGAACTACCTATATTTGAAAAATGTCCTAGGGAAGAAGAGGATTCCAATCATGAAGAAGAAGGTCCCAGTGAACTTGTGCAGCTAGTCATCATTCTTGAAAATAGAAAGAGACCTAATTGGTTGAAGTTTACTCTTCAAGATGCAGAAGGGCATGCAATAACTAAGGGTACATTCAGGGAAAGCAGGAAGCCTAAAAGGTATTCAGGGTATGCAGCCTATATGACAAAGTTGATTGAAGCAGAACCATCCACCTTTGAAGAATTTGTCCACCATCAAGAATGGAAAGATGCTATGAATGAAGAATATCAATCAATAATGAAGAATGGAGTTTGGGAAATCATTCCTAGGCCGAAAGACTATTAGTTTTTGTAGCACCAGATGTGTTCTAGCCTTGAAATTTTGTGGAGAGGCTAGAATGCATGAGATCTCCAAAACCCAGAAATCGTTTCTCGAAATTCTGCCTAGAAATAACTTAATTACATTATTAGTCAGTGTTTAAATATTTCCTAAGTCTAAACTTAGGGAATATGACTAACTAATCATAATTAATTAAGTTAAAATGTGAATGCTCTAGAAAATCACTAAGGATCGACTTCAAGTTAGACCTCTCCATCAATTAAGATCTAATCTTGGTCATTGAAGTCTCAACAATGGATTATAAGAAGAAATCGATGGGGCTTGGAGAAATTATTTCAGCAGTTCAATTTCATGAGCAGATCGATTTCCAGAGTAGCAACAGTTAGTTGTCGGATAGAGAGAGCCAGTGAGATCGAAGCAGTGAGAGGGGCAGAAATAGTGAAGTCGAATGAAGATTTCCAAATCTAGTGAGTGCATTTGTAGAGAGGCAGAAGACACACAGTGAGGCTAACATTGGGGCAGCACAGTAGCCTCTAGAGGCAATTTCGATTCTACTAGGGAAAGACGAGTTTCAGTGCCAGAAGTTGGACAAACGTTCTAGAGGCCAAGAGAGACATTTTTCCAAACAACAGCAGACAAGACAGCTTGAGGAGAAGCTAGTTCGAACTCAGTGTAAAAGGGACTACGCTAGTGTGACGCAATAGCTACACAGAACCAGTTTGGATGGCTCACCTGGAGCTGAGGTCAGAGCCTAGATTTGCTTGTGGAGTGAGGAAATTTCCTCAGTAGATTTTTCTTGCTAGTATTTATATGTAGGATTGCCAATTTCAGCATCTAGTTGTACTTTGATTATTTCACTTCTACTTAATATTAAAACCTTCAGTTGTTGCACCAGTTTTCCTAAGTTGGGTTTTTCTGGGGACATTGGTCCAAAAATAAATGTGTTAATTTATGTGTGTGCGAGCATTTCCTCTAGCGTTTATTTATTCTGGAGTTTTATTTGTGTAGGTTGCAGTGTGATTGATTCAGTATTTGTTGTAGCAAACAATAAATAAATTGTTAAAAATTAATTTAACAATTAGGAGAATTATTTCTAGTTGCTGCAATAGGATTAGGGTTTTCAAATTTTCACATGATATCAAAGGATAAATGATCAGTCGTAGAGCTCAATAGTGAAGGAAGCGAGAATTTTGTTGTTCAGTGAAGGCAGCAGATCGAACCCTAGAGACAGCGTAGTCACTTTGGCCAAGAGGCCGAATTTCTTGAGGAGATTCGATTTTTCTGAGTGTGAGGCAAGATAATTTGATCTCTCCAGATAGAGGGATTCCAGAGGCAGAGGGAGCAACCATTATTTTTCATAGAGCATATCTCTAGCTGGATGCAATAGTTTTTGCGGTAGTTTGCTATAGCAAAGCTAGCGTCGAGTGGAAGAAGAGGACACACTGAGGGAAAATTTTCCTCAGGGAACTTCTAGTCTCAAGTAGTTCGATTTCCCTTGCAGATCAGCAGTCGTTGTGTGCAGAGTTTCTCAATCCAGAAGGGAGTGCAAATAGCTAAGAAGCAGTGGAGAAGAAGGGAGGAGGAGATTTTCGAAATTTGTTGAGATGTCCACTGTTGGGCTTCGAGATTAGGATAGGTTGGATGGTGCTTCCAACTATGTCATCTGGAAGGAAAGGATGTTCTTCATTTTGGATGAATATGGCCTGAAGGCATACATATATGCAATGGTAGCTATGCCCCAGGATGCAGATCAACTAAAGGAGTATAGAAAGGCGATGGCGTGAGTGAAGAGGTTGATCCTTGATGGTGTTTAGGATCACATTGTTTCACACATTTCTGGCAAAGGCACTTCTAGAGAGATGTGGGAGACTCTCTCCACACTGTACCAGGGCACTTTCGAGCATCAGAAGATGTACTTATAGTAGAAGTTGAAATGCACTAGGATGCCGAAGGAGGAAGGCATAGACCCCTTCCTCACTAGGATTCAGGAGGTCAGAGATTAGTTGTCAGTTGTTGGGCTAGCACCTCAACCCACAGAGCTTGTGAGATTGGCACTCAATAGTGTCTCTGAGGAGTGGCAAGTCTTCGTCCAAAGCATATTGGGTAGAGACAAGTTACCAAAGTGGGACAGAACGTGGGCTAACTTGCAGCAGGAGGAGTTGCGACGAGATCTAGTGAAGAGCTCCATTAGTGGCAGCAGTGGATCAAAGCAGGTGAAGGAGGAGAATGTGGCCCTCGCATCGAAGGGTCCTAGTCAGGGACAGGGAGAGCTGATAAAGAAGAAGGACCTGTCAAACATCAAGTGCTTTAGATGTGGTGAGCTTGGTCAGAATAGTACCTAGTGTCCTCTCAGTAAGGAGGACAAGGAGGATAAGCAGGACTAGCAAGCAACATCAGCAGAGATCAATAGGATATCCTCCAAGCTAGAGGAATACTTCGCCATGTTTGCTGACATACCCCCAGGAGTGACGTGGGGTGACTTGGTGTTATAGCCCCAGAGTGCTACAAATGGGTAGGATTCATGAGGATTCCCACCTCTTGGATCAATACCTTGCTACAGGGGCCAATATTATTCAATGGTAGGATGGATCAATGGCAATAGATGCAGTCAGATGCCAGAGTGACAAATGCAGAGTCTAGTAGCAGTCAAATGTTGGGGAGCACAATGCAGGTTGCACAGTGCAGATCCAGTAGCAGCGCAGAGTCGTCAGTGATATCGCAAATACGAGCAGCAGTGAAAAACTTAGGAGACAGATGCATCATACTGATCACATTTGATTCAGTATTTAGGATGTTTTCAGTTGCAGATGTTGCAGTTGCAGTAGCAACAGATGAAGAGGGAGTTGCAGTGCAGATGCAGAGTCAGAAGCAGTATAGCAGGGTCAACAACAACACAAATACAGCAGATATCAGAGTTGCGCAGTAGTTGATGGGCAGAAGCAGCCAAACATCAGCAGCATGACAAGAGATGATGCAAAGGCAGAGTGTTGTCACAGGATGTGTAGTAGAGCACTGGAACACATTCCTCGCATAGAGGGAGTGTTAGTTTTTGTAGGATCAAATGTGTTCTAGCCTTGAAATTTTGTGGAGAGGCTAAAATGCATTAGATCTCCAAAACCCAAAAACCGTTTCTGGAAATTCTGCCTAAAAATGACTTAATTAAACTATTAGTCAATTTTTAAATATTTCCTTAAGTCTAAACTTAGGAAATATGACTAATTAATTAGAATTAATTAAGTTAAGGTGTGAATGTTCTAGAAACTCACAAGGAAGGACTTCAAGTTAATCCTAGCCATCGATTAATATTTAATCTTGGTCGTTGAAGTCTCAACAAAGGATTATAAGAAGTCGTTGATGGGGCTTAGAGAAATCACTTCAGCAGTTCGCTTTCATGAGCAGATCGATTTCCAGAGTAGCAACAATCAGTGGTCGAAGAGAGAACCAATGAGATCGAAGCAGTGAGAGAGGGGCAGAGAGTGAAGCCGGAAGATGTCCAGATCCGATGAGTGCATTTGCAAAGAGGCAGAAGAGCCATAGTGAGGTTGAAGTTGGGGCAACGTAGTAGCCTCTAAAGGCAGTTTCGATTCTGTTAGGGAAAGACAAGTTTCAGTGCCAAAAGCTGGACGAACATTCCAAAGGCCAAGAGAGATATGTTCTTAGATAGTACAGATCAGACGACTTGAGGAGAAGTTGGTTCGAACTAGGTGCAGAAGGGTTGATGCTAGTGTGATGTTGTAGTTGCGCAGAGCCAATTTGTACAACTCACCTGGAGCTTGAGATCAGAGCCAGGATTTGCCTATGGAGTGAGGAAATTTCCTCACTAGATTTTTCTTGCCAACATTTTCCTTTAGGATTACTAGTTTCTATATCCAGTTGTACTCAAATTATTTCACTGCTACTTAATATTAAAACCCTCAGTGGTTGCACCAGTTTTCCCAAGTTGGGTTTTTTCGGGGACATTGGTCCAAAAATAACTGTGTTAATTTATGTGCACTAGCATTTCTTCCAGCGTTTATTTCTTCCGCAATTTTATTTGTGTAGGTTGCAGTGTGATTGGTTCAGTATTTGTTGTAGCAAACAATAAATAAATTTTTTAAAATTAATTTAACAATTAGAAGAATTATTACCAGTTGCTGCAATAGGATTAGGGTTTTCGAATTTTCACAAAGACAAATCTATGGTAACTTCCAAATGGCTCTACAAGATCAAACATGCAATAGATGGAAGAATTGCAAATATAAAGCAAGGTTTGTGGCTAGGGGTTTCTCCCAACAAGAAGGCATCAACTATGAAGAAACATTTGCACCTACAGCTAGATACACGACTATACAATCGTTGGTCTCTTTGGCAGCATCGATGGGATGGCACATCCATCAAATGAATGTCAAGTCAACATTCTTGAACAATACTATTGTTGAAGAAGTCTATATAGAACAACCCTTGGGATTTGAAGTAAATGACAGAGAGATTCACGTATGCAGGTTGAAAAAGGCACTTTATGGCCTTAAGCAAGCTCCAACGGCTTGGTATGCAAGGATCGACACATATTTACAAAGATTGGGCTTTTCAAAGAGTTTCGTTGATCCAAATCTCTATATCAAGGTAGTGAAGGATGAACCCATAATCATTCTTTTATATGTGGATGATCTTGTCATAACAGGTGTGGAAGATTGTATTCAAGAATGCAAGAAGCAACTGGAAGCAGAATTCAATATGAAGGATCTAGGGCTAATGCATTATTACTTGGGGTTGGAAGCTTGGCAAGGACCTGGTGAAATATATCTGGGTCAAGGAAATATGTGATTAAAATGCCGCAAAGGTTTGGCATGATGGACCGCAAACCTACGAGAACCCCCTGATCACAAATTTGAAGAGGTTAAGAAGTTTTGATTCAAGCCGTGTCGATCCTACAAGATATAGACAATTGGGTGGCTCTCTGATGTATCTTGTGAACACTTGACCAAACATTTGTTTTGCAGTGAAAATTCTTAGTCAGTTTCATATAGAACCTAAATATGACCATTAGATAGCATCCAAGCATATAGTAAGATATCTATGAGGAACAACCCATTACTGCGTGAAGTATGATAGAAAGAATGATGTCCAATTGATTGGATATACAAATTCTGATTGGGGAGGCAGTGAGAAAGATGGAAGAAACACTACTGGAAGATGTTTTAGTTTGGAATCCTTTATGATATCATGGATGAGTAGAAAGAAAGAGTAAATTGCATTGAGTAGTGTTGAAGTTGAGTACATTATAGCATGTGAAGTTAGTAGAGAAGTTGTCTAGATGAGGAAGTTCTCTCTGACTTGTTTGAAGGACCGATAGACCTTACAATTATACATTGTGATAACAACAGTTGCATAAGGTTGTCTGAAGACCCAATATTCCTTGGAAAGACAAAGCACATAAACAAGAAGTATCATTACATACGAAAGTTGGTGCAAGATGGAGTGTTGCAACTACATTATAACTCCACTAATGGGCAAGTAGTTGGCATTCTGTTAAAATCTCTTCCTAATAAGAAGCTTGTGTATTCGAGAGACAAGCTTGGATTGGTTGATATCGCATCCCTAGTTGAGAGAGAGAGATAGGCACATCGTTCATGTCTTCACTTTGTGAAGAAAGAATGGAGGATTGGTAAGCATCTAGTTTTCGATACTCTTTGAGGATGAGGTAGGGCATTCAATAGGTAAGAGTAGTCGAAGATTAAATTCCTTGAGGATTTGTTATTCCAAGACGAGAATTGTCCTAGAAGAACACACCTTGTGAACATTCGGGTGGGGTATGTGCCTTAAGAGACAATGATGATGGTGTCTATCAGTCATTGTCTCGCCAGCATTGTGCTCTAATCTTATGGAGAGATAAAGTTGTTAGTCAAAGCATTTCTATGTGACAATGTTGGTTGGTATGATGAGATGCAATGAGATAAGCTAAAATAATAGCTTATAAGATGGCTTACCAATCCGACTATTCTTATGAGATCTCTTCAGTATGAGAATGTCCATATACATTATGATTACCTCCCTAGTTAAGGGGGAGTTTTGAAATATGTAAGTCGATCTTCATAAATATGAAATGTACTATTGATTCTTGTATATTGTAAAAAGAAAGAAATTATTATTGTTTATTTTGTAGCATGGGTTTCATGCTCAAGGTCATTTTATTTATAAGGTAACATATCAAAAGAATTATTTCTGTATTTAAAATGTCAAAATACCCCTCCAAGACCAAGTTGGCTTGGCAGCTAATAAGTTGGCTGTGAAAATTCCTAATCCTCAAAGAACCCCTATTGCAGCAAATCTGAATCTACTTCACCTACTTGATTTTAATATACATTATAAAGTTATTCACGGAATACTGAAGTAAATTATTTCTGCAGCCTACACTATTTTAATATTTTGATTACATGAAACAGAAAACTAAGCAAAGAACAAGATACATAGGACACAGTTATTTTTGGACAAAATAGTCCTTGGAAAAACCCAATGCGGGAAAATCGGTGCAACAGCTCTAAGGTTTTTCTATTATGCAGGAGAAAATTGTTAATACAAATCTAGGATTCTCAACTAGCAATTCTTTCCAGAGAAAATACTAGACAAAAGACTGGTGAAATAATCTCACCCCATAACTGAAGAATCAGTAACTGATCCTCAGCTCTGGAGGCTCTGCGTCACCCTAGGCAGCTTCTGCATCACCCCTACTGGGTATTATGCTGCCTCTCTGCTTTGGATCCTCTACTAGCTGAGAAACCGACTTTCTTGCTTTCTTGCCTCCAGTCTCACACCGTGGCTTCCGGCAAACTGAACTTCGAATTCCCTCACAGAAACTTGACTTCCTCTCGTTGACTGCACTGCCTCTGCATAGGCCAGCGTCAGCCCTCCTCTGGATGTCTTTCTGTCCTCTCTCTGCCTTGTATTCTCCATAAATTCTTTCTCCCAAATTCTCACTACCCCTCTGCTGCAAGATCTCCACAATTGATTTTCCTCTTGAAAACTTCTCACCTTAGAAAATCGATTTCCTCAATCTCTTTGTGTGCTTCTAATTGAACCCCAAGCCTCATTTTTATACTTTTCTAGTTGAGAATTCAACGGCCGAGATTAAGTCTCTAATCAACAGCTAAAATTAAAACTTGACTTGATCCACCTTCTAGATCATTCTCACCCATGTTTTGATTAATACCCATTAATATTTTAATTTTCCTAAGTTTAGACTTAGGGACCCCATTAAAAATATTAATTATTTTAATAAAATACAATCCAGATGAAATTTCACAAAACGGTTTCTGGATTTTGTAGAAATCATGTGCCTTAGCCTCTCCACCAATTTTCAAGGCTAGAGCACTTTCGATGCTAGCAAAAACTAACACTCCCTTTTAGCGAGGAAAATGCTCTAGCAACAATGTCCAACTGCATGTTGCTCTATCTCTGAAGCACCTCCCTTCCGCACTGTTGCTACCACCAACACTGTGCTACTGCTATTGTACTGATGCCCATGACACTGCCACTGCTGCATCCATACTACAGATCTCTCTCTAATGTTGCATCTATACTACAGATCCCTCTCAAATGTTGCATCTTCTATGCTACTAGCACTGCCATTGCTAACAGTGAACACTGCATTCACACTGCAACTCAGTTGCTGAGAGAAGCAACTGAAAATCATCCAAAGTTATTGAACTTAACAGTGTTCAGCATAATACCATGAATGTTGGAATCTGATTGCTACTAGTCTCTGACCCCTCTTAATCTTCTGCGCTGCAGTTAACTTCTGCATTGTTCCAATTGCACTACTGCCAACCTTACTCTGCGTTGATCAGCGCCTGGTCTCGGGCTACTACATCTGTCTCTCCAAACAATCCACTGCATCATCTGACACTAAGTCCATCTTTCTACTGCTAAATCTCGGGCTTTCGTAGCAACAAATTGATCCAAGAGATGGACTCCTCAAGGATCCTGCCCACATGTAGTCCTCCCGACTACATCTCAATATCGCCCCATTTCCCTCCTGGAGATGCGTGGGCACTCATGGCAAACTCATTTTCGTCAATCTTTGTTGGAGCAGCCTTTGGATCATGTTTCTCATCCTTATCCTTTGTTTCAAAGGACATTGGGATGCAAAGTGGCCCATCTCGCCAAATCTAAAACATTTCACCTTTGAAATGTCCTTCTTCCACTTCTGCTTTTGTTGTCCCTTTGATGCTAGAGCTGCGTTCTCATCCTCCTCCTTGGTCTTCATGCCACTACCAATGCTGCCATTGAGGTTGTCCTTTACAAGGTCCCTCCGCAATTCCTCTTGTTGAAGGGTTGCCCACATCTCCTCCCATGAAGGTAGTCTTCCCCTGCCCAATATGCTTTGGACGAAGACTTACCATTCATCTAAGACTCCATTCAAGGCTATCCTTACCATTGCGGTAGACTGGGGAGTGGACCCCACTACAGCAAGTTGGTCTTTGGTGTCCTAAAGACGTTGAAGATAGGAGTTAACTCCTTCTCCCTTTTGCATCAATGTCCGTTGTAACTTCTGTTCTAGGTACATCTTTCATTATTCGAAAGAGCCTTCATACAATGAAGATAAGGCTTCCCACCTCTCAGGTTGTATCCTTGCCCTGCAAGTGTGAGACCACACGATCACAAACTCCATCAAGAATGAGCCTCTTCTTCTTCCCCTGCTTGGCCTTGTACTTCTTCCTTTGATCATTGTCAGCAGGAATAGCCACAACACTTTTGACATAGGCTTCGAGATCGTACTCCTCTAGAACAACCAAGATTATGGTCTTCCATATGACATAGTTGGAAGCTCCTTCCAACCTGTCCTAATCTCGAAGCCCATGCAATGCCATCTCACCCAACTGTCGAACTGACTCCTCTAGTCACCGCTCAGCTGCCCAGCAAGTGAGAAATTCGAATTTTTTGGCAAAAAGTTCTCTGAGGAGAAAATTCCCCTTCTATGTGTCTTTGCTCTTTTCCAACAGATTTCTGCCCCGGCAGAAACTGTTCCCTTCAAGAACTGCGTTAAGGCTCTGCGTCACTCCCTCTTCCTCTGTAAACTCACAAACTGGAAATCATACCTCTTTTTCGACTCTCTCAGAGAGAGATTTCCTCGAAATCTCTGCTTCCCGGCAAGGATTGCGCAATCCCTTCAAGGGGATTCGAATTGCTGCAAAATACAGTTGTTGGCCTCTCTGCTCAACGTTAGATATGTTCTTCTTGTTTCATAATCAATCCTCTGATACCATGTGAAAATTCCTAATCCTCAAGGAACCCCTAATGCAACAAATCTGAATCTACTTCACCTACTTGATTTTAATATACACTATCAAGTTATTCACTGAATACTGAAGTAAATTACTTCTACAACCTACACTACTTTAATATTTAATTACATGAAACAGAAAATTGAGCAAAGAAAAAGATACATTGGACAATTATTTTTGGACAAAATAGTCCCCGGAAAAACCCAATGCAGGAAAACCGGTGCAACAACTTTGAGGGTTTTCTATTACATAGGAGAAAATTCTCAATACAAATCTAGGATGCTCAACTAGCAATCCTTTATAGAGAAAATTTTGGACAAAACTCTGGTGAAATAATCTCACCCTGTCACTCTAGAATCATTGATTGATCCTCAGCTCTAGAGGCTCTATGTCACCTTCCGATGGCCTCTGCATCTCTGATCTGGATCCTCTACTGGCTGAGAAATTGACTTTCTTGCCTCCAATCTCACACCTGGCTTCCAGCAAACTAAACTTCGAATTCCCTCAGCTGAAACTCAACATCCCCTCACTCACTGCGTAGGCTAGTGTCAACCCTCCTCTAGACGCCTTTTTGTCCTCTCTCTGCCTTGTATTCTCCGGAAATTCCTTCTCTCAGATTCTCACTACCCCTCTGCTCCAAGATCTCCCTAATCGATTTCCTCCTGAGAACTTCTAATCTCAGAAAATCGATTTCCTCAATCTCTCTGTGTGTTTCTAACTGAACCCCAAGCCTCTTTTTTATACTTTTCTCGTTGAGACTTCAACGGCCGAGATTAAGTCTCTAATCAATGACTAAAATTAAAACTTGACTTGATCAGCCTTTTAGATCATTCTCAACCATGTTTTGATTAATACCCATTAATATTTTAATTTTCCTAAGTTTAGACTTAGGGACCCCATTAAAAATATTAATTATTTTAATAAAATACAATCCAGGTGGAATTTCACCAAACGGTTTATGGGTTCTTTAGAACTCATGTGCCTTAGCCTCTCCACCAATTTTCAAAGCTAGATCACTTCCGATGCTACCAAAAACTAACATCGGCCTCATTATGGGATGTCGTCCTCCTTGGAAGCCCATATATAGGAGAGAACTCGACCTCCTATGGACACTCAGTCACTCCTCATCATCCAAGAGAAGAAGAGGCAGAAGAAAGGCAAGTGAATAAGGATAAAAGGAAGAAGGACAAAGTTTTTGGTTTATTCTCTATCTCTCTCTCTCACATGCGAAGATAAGGATAGGGCTTTGCAGCTACAAAGTCGAAATTGTCAAGTTGTAGAAAGAAGGTTAAATTGGTGGAAGAAATGACTTTTAGGTCACCTACTAGCCCTGTAAGGAGAAGCAACCCAAGCGAAGGAGCAAGGAAGCCTTGGAAGCCTTGATTTCCCTCACACGTGTGGAAGCAGCAACTATTGCAGGGACCGAAAATTTCAGAGCTGCAATGGAGGCCAAAATTCTGCCATTGGGGGTTAAAATTGTGCAGTTGGAAAAGATTTGGCTGGGTTGGACTTGGATAAAAGAAGCACATCATCAAGAAGATCACTTCCGATGCTACCAAAAACTAACATCGGCCTCATTATGGGATGTCATCCTCCTTGGAAGCCCATATATAGGAGAGAACTCGACCTCCTATGGACACTCAGTCACTCCTCATCATCCAAGAGAAGAAGAGGCAGAAGAAAGGCAAGTGAATAGGGATAAAAGGAAGAAGGACAAAGTTTTTGGTTTATTCTCTATCTCTCTCTCTCACATGCGAAGATAAGGATAGGGCTTTGCAGCTACAAGGTCGAAATTGTCAAGTTGTAGAAAGAAGGTTAAATTGGTGGAAGAAATGACTTTTAGGTCACCTAATAGCCCTGTAAAGAGAAGCAACCCAAGCGAAGGAGCAAGGAAGCCTTGGAAGCCTTGATTTCCCTCACACGTGTGGAAGCAGCAACTGTTGCAGGGGCCGAAAATTTCAGAGCTGCAATGGAGGCCAAAATTCTGTCATTGGGGGTTGAAATTGTGCAGTTGGAAAATATTTGGCTGGGTTGGACTTGGATAAAAGAAGCACATCATCAAGAAGGTGTGGCTTGGTCTTGGAAGGGTATTGGTCTTGGTCTAGAGGTCATTCGTCATTTGAAGAATCTATAAGAAGAGGAGATTTGTGAGTTTTTCTCTCAAGAGGAGAGGTTTTGGCCCTAGCTTGCGGCCTACACCCTGTGTTCTTGTGTACTGATGATCTTCATGTTTTTTGGTAGTTATTTGATGATAAGAACAACATAATAATAAGTGAAGAAGCTAATAATCAACAAAAGTAAAAATACATCACAAGGAGTTATCAAGTATAAGAGAAATCACCCTAGTTGTAGCCCTATTGATTTCTCAACAAGAAGGGGATTCCTCCGTTGTCTATGTTTTGTTTGTAAATTATGTCCCCCGCACTAATAGTTATGGCTTATGGCACCCCCAGATTTAGACCCACTAAGATGCAAGCAATAGCCATGAAGCCCATCTACTAATAAGAAAGATCCACCTCATAGTATAACCCTAGCATGCTTCCAATTTCTTTGAATACACTTTCAGACCAAAAAATTGGCAGCAAAGCGGGGAGCCTGATGCAAATGGGAACAAGGTTAAGTTTCTCAACCCTGGAATCAAATGTTACAAACCATTTTTTCAAGAAAATGGCTTGGGAGCCCTAGGACCATTTCCCAGACAAGATTTTGCCCGCATCTTCCACCTGAGAAGTCTACCACACCATCCAACCTTTAGCAAAGGTCATAAACCAAGGAGAATAGCCTAGGATAGGTTTGAAGTGTTGCTTTGTCCACCTATGCAAGACAACCATGGACATATGTTTGCTAGCAAAACGGCTTACAACCACCAAGTCCTCCATTTTCAAAATTTCGTTGAGCTTGACGTCCTTACCAAGAACCAAGCACGACTCTTCCTTCCTTCTTTTATTGCATTTATGACTTTGTTTTTTAGAGTGACCTGCATGTGGCCCCAAATGTGTAAAATTTTGTTGTAGGACGAAACAGTTGCCATGCATTTCTAACATGAGAAGGTAATTAAGAAACCCAGGGCTAGGTGAAGTTTGGCAGTAAGGCAAAGAAACCCAAGGAGCGAAACCCCCCCCCCCCAATTCTGAAAATGGTCCTTAATACCACAAAATCTAACAGGCCTTAGAGAGGGAAACCCTACAAGACAAATATCTAGACCAAGTGTTAACAATGGGGCAATCGCCTATTGTCACCATAGCCAAGGTCCATTGCTCTTTACAAACTTTCACCGATGGGAGGAGTCCTGGTAAGATTATGGTCACCTATGAAAGGGTATTATAAGGTTTAGGGTATAAGGTGATAGACTAAGACCATTCAAGAAAGACTCAGAGTTATGATATAAGGCTTCAAAAAACACTTCACTTTCTATAAGGAATCTAGGAATAAGAGGCACAAGATCTTGGGTTTCATGAATTCTCGTGGTTTTAGGCACTCCCAAGAGCAAGGCAATGATGAGAAAAGGCTTCTTGTGATATACTTCAACAAGTACTAAGCACATACAACCTTCAAAGAAGTCCCAAAGTTGAGGAAGAATAGTTAGGGTTCCCCTCTTAGGGCAACACCTAGGGCAAGATATTTTATGGAGTAAACTTAAGTGGATGCCCACCAAACTTGGAGAATAGGTGGCATAGACCCTAAGCTTGATGTTTAGGCACTCAAGTTCCCGAAAAACCCCTCCCAAGGAAATTCACTCTAAGCCCTAGTTAGACATCCTACCTTAAGAGGACCAAAATTTTAGAGAGAGAATTTATGGATAATAAGTAAGGTTGACCATCAAGGACATGGATTCATGCCTTGTCCTTTGGGCATATAGAGTCTAGGAAGCTCAAGATGAGCTAAATGGTTTATAAGGAGGCTAAAAATTGATGTCCTAGGTATCAAATTCTAGCGTTTACCCACTTTTAAGGTAAATAGAGTTTGATGGAGAGTTTAAAACATTCATTACATGTCATACAATGAATAACAAATGCAATTTTCAACTAGATAACCTTTCAAAAAATAATTTTCAACAATTAGGGCACAAATTAGCATAATCTAGAAGCAACAATTCCATACATTAGACAATTCCAAGAAATAAAATCTTCAACAATAAGCACTTACAAGACAACATGTAGTATATCCATCCATCTTCCAAAGAAATAGCTCCAAAGACAATCCAAATAGCTTCCAAACATCAAAATGCATCCAAAAGATATCCATTGGCCAAGAAGGAATAAGTGCGAGTTTCTTTAGTGAGGTAAAATCGTCCAAGATGATGATGAGAGTGAAATGGCCTCTATTATTTATACATCTCTAATGATCTCTAATTTAGACAACCTCATAGCCAATGCAAAACATGAGAATTATCCCACAAAGGAGGTCAAAATGTTGACGTCATGCTTGCATAGGCCCTTTTAGGGCATGTGTTGGGCTCCTCCAGTGCGAAGTCGAGTGTAGAGTGCTCCATAAATCATGATCTTGGGGTTGGCACCTCAATCTTCATGCAAATCATCTTGTGGGCCCTAATTTTGTGTTCAGGGCACAAAAATGGGTCTCATCATCCTCTTGATGATGGAATAAACTAGTTCTGCTCCAACGTTGAGGGAGTAGAGCATGGTGTTAGCCCCCCTCCCATGTCTCAATGGGTGAGACAACCTCATCTGGGCCTTAGATCAGCTGCCCCAACTAGTACGTACTACTAAGCCAACTGGGGGCATGTTGGTCCAAGTGCATCATCTCATGAATAATGTGGGGCAAAGCGTAGACTACTAGGGTGTTGTAAGTGCCGATTGAACAAAATGATGCTCTGCAAGTGATAAGAGTCCCATGGCTCTCAACGCTACACCAATAGGATGTCATATGCTCCTCTAGTGGACTTAGGCCCCAGTTAAGTTGCCCATCCCATGATGAAAAGCACTTTCCAGTCACACGCAATGTCTAGTGTTGCATCTTCACCATTAGATATAATCAATCATTAGTGCATCTAAGTGAACCAACCTTGTTAATCAAGAAATTGACACTTAATACGGGGCTTCTTTTCTAAATTTGGGGCTTCGATCATGTAATAGTTTTACCTCCTTAGGTAGGAGTGGCTAATAAACAACCCTATTAGGTGTTCCCAACCCCTAAAGGGAAAGACATGTCCTAGGTAAATCCTTCAATCAATATGTGGCATATGAATAATGATCGAATGGATGGGGATAATGGGGGTCTCAGAGCCAAATGCCATGGGCCAAGGGGTAGCAGTAATTAAGAAGTCCACATATTGAGTATACATATGTGAGGAGGGAGAAATCATGGTTGCATGAGTTACCCCAACCTTTTTTTTCCACCCCTCTTTATTTGGCTTTTCTTTTCTTGATTTTTCTTTGTATTACTGCTTGAAGCTCTAGGCAATGAGAGCATGATGTGAATGATGTAAAGCAACTATTACCCCCTTAAGGTGGGGCAGTTCATCACCCACCAGGGGCTAAGATGTGCATGGGTTCCTTTAATGATGTGATGGGGCAATCCTTGGCCCTAGGAACTAGGGTGATGACCATATGATAAGGGGTAGATTTCATGCTTGACTTTTTCCCACGTGTTATTATTATGGTCCCAGCCATCTTTTGCATTTTGTGATTTTTTCTCTTTTGTTTCTTGCTTGTGGCCATGATATGCTTTTAAATTTTCTTTTAGTTGCATCAACCTCAGGGGCAATGTTTCTAGGCCCAACCCAAATATGTGGACAAGGGGAGGGGGTGCGCCAGACCTTATGGACCTAATGGTCACGTGAACCTAAAGAAGGGAAATGGTGAATAGGACTCATAACGTGTGGAGGGGAGTAATAAATATGGAATGGGAAAATGAGACCATGCTACTAAAATCAAGATTTCCCAAGTAGTGCCCTTCCGAAAGCCATAGGCCAATAGGGGAGATCCCACAAGACTAGGGTTGAAGATTAACCCCCCATTTAAGGTGAGGGAACAAAACCATGCCCGAAGCCCTTCCTTCTTCCAACTCACCCAATAATCCATACTAAAATGCCCAAATGAAAAAACAAGCATAAGCACCCAATTTCACAATGAAAAACATATCCTTTGGGTCAGATTGCCCAACTTCTAAAATGTGCTCTTAACAAATGGGCAACGAAACATACAACTAATGCAAATGGCGGAGATAAAGTGGCACATCACATCAGCTACAAGGTGGTTGTCAGGGGCTACTAGTTGCCGACCCAGTGTAGCGGGGGAGCCCCCCCCCCCCCCACTTTCGATCCCGCTCCCAATCCGCGCTCCGGGCGGGAGCGACTCAGGAGCAAGTCGAGAGGGCTCCTAGGTTGCTCCCGACCACTCCGAGGTTATAAAATTCGCTCCCAAAGCGACGAGAACGACTAGCAAGAGCGAATTGCGAGGAAAAAAAATCCGGTGGTAAAAAAATCGTTTTTTTTATAAATTGAGGGAGGAAGGGTAAGAGGGCTTCACTGTCATTGTGAGAGTTACAGTGAAAGCTCAATTGAGATTGAGAGAGGAAGATTGAGAGGGTGAGAGTGAGGACTAAGGAGCAAGGAGAGAGTGAGGCTGAGAGAGAGCAAGGTGCCAAGGAGAGAGTGAGGAGAGAGCAAGGAGCAAGGAGCAAAGGGAGATTGGACGCATTTGAGGTAGGCTTGCCGCTCTACAATATTGAATAGAATGTCTAGCAATTTTTTTTAATGTTTATTAAATTATTCCTAATTTCTAAATAAATAAATAAATTTTTCTCTATTTCCCATTCCCATTCCCATTCCATTTTTTTTAATTTTGCAGATTCAAAACTTCAAATTTCAAACATCATGGCTATATTTCTTGGCATTTTCTTCTTCTTGGTTCCCTTTTTGGTTATTATGGTGCTAGAGAGTAGAAAGAGGAGGGTTGAAATTGAAAATGAAGAAGGGGATGAAGAAGGGGGACATAGTGGATTTGATGAAAACCCCGGTGAGGAGGAGTTGGAGGAGAGTGAACATGAGTCAGCTCAAAAAACTAAACAAGACCAAACCCCATTATGAAAATATGTTAACAGGCCTGAAGCAGGGAAAGGTGGTGGAACCCCTAAATTTCATTACCCCCATTGCAACAATAATTACACAGGTTCATACACCCGTGCCAGAAAACACCTATGCAGGAAAATGCCATGGGATGGAGACAAACAAATAGGAATCAAAACTTGTATAGGTGTATCAGCAGCAGATAGAGCCAAATACCTAAGGGAAGAGGAAGAAGCCCAAAACAATTCTAAAAAATCAAAGGGTTTCTTTGAACCAAGTTCACAATCACATGCACAAAGAACTCCTTCAGGATCCTCCCAAGGCAGTGGATATGGAGGCACAGGGTCACCAAGTTTAAGGCGTAGAACCATATCAGATTTCCTTGATGAAGGGTGTAGGAATGATGTGGATTCAAAAGTTTACAGGTTTCTCTATGCATGTGGGATACCATTCAATGTTCTTCGCTCACCTTATTGGCACGAAATGGTTTCTTCCATAAATGATGCCCCTAAAGGATACAAGAGCCCTGGGTATGACAAGGCAAGAACCGTTGGACTTGATCATGAAAAAACAAAAATATCACATTCTTTGAATAGAATGACAAGTTCTTGGGCTGACCATGGGGTGTCCATTCTATCTGATGGATGGACAAATGTAAAAGGCAAGCCATTGATAAGTGCTCTTGCTGTGTCTATTAGTGATGCCATCTTTCTTTCAGCATATGATTACTTAGACAAGTTCAAGGCTGCCATCAACATTGCAGAACCATCATTTGAAACAATTGATCGTATTGGGCCATATAATGTCATCCAAGTCATCACTGATAATGCTCCTAATTGTAAGGCAGCGGGAGCAATTATTAAGGGTAAATACCCCAACATATTTTGGTCTGGGTGTTTGGTTCACAAAATGAACCTTTTGATGCATGATATTGTTAAGAACAAAAACGAACATTACAAATGGATTGGTGATTTGTATAAGAAAGGCAAACAAATGATAAAATTTATTACAAATCATAGCAATACCCATGGCCTTTTCCGCAATCACTCAAGATTGGAGTTGTTGAAGATTGCGAGGACTAGATTTGGTAGCTATTACCTCACCTTCAGGCGCCTTTTGAAGGTAAGAGAGTCATTGACTAGCATGGTATCAAGTCCACACTGGCAGGCATTAAAGGAAAGGGCTACAAATGCAGCTGACAGGCAAGGTTTTGAACTGGTGGAGGAGGCTGCTCTTGATGGTATGTTTTGGGCACATGTGAGGCAAGTATTGGATTTCACCAAGCCCATTTATCACATGATTTAGCTTGTAGATACTGATAAACCAGTGATTGGTGAGGTGTATGAGCAAATGGATACCATGTTGGGGCAAATAAAACATATTGTTCATAACAATAATCCCAACTTGTACAAACTGATTCATGATTGTGTGTGTGTACAGTGGGATAAACTTAATGTTCCACTACATTGCTTGGCATATATCCTTACACCAAAATACTACTCTACATCTTCGTTGGGCCAACCTGCACCAGGGGTTGGGGTTAGGACCAAACTCCATATAGATGAAGAGGTTTCTAAAGGATATTTGGAAGCATTAGAAAAGTTGATACCTGACAGGGAGGAATGTGCTACTGTGTGTCTTGAAATAGGCAGATACTTCAGTAACACTGGTTTGTTTGGTACCTTTCATGCAATGGAAGAGAGAGACAGATTTGATGCTCTCACATGGTGGGAATCATATGGCGGCCATGATTTTTGCCAAAATTGGCAAAAAAAGTTCTCTTGCAGGTTGTAAATAATTCTTCTGCAGAGAGATGTTGGAGCACCTACAACTTCATACATAATGTGAAAAGAAACAGACTCAATGAAATCCGGGCAGAAAGCTTGGTTTATGTGCACTACAAACTTGAGGTTGTTGAGTCATTACTATGATCGGGCTTATGAGGATCCAACATATAAAATTTGGGACAACCACCCAAAAGATGATAATTTGGAGGATGGCACTATACATCTTGAAGAACTGGAAGAGGAACTTATAAGAGAGGAAGATGAAGCAACAACCATGCCACCTCCACCATCCAGTAGCAATGCTCGAGTTCCGAGTCTTGTTCCTTTGCTGTCGCCACCTCCATCTAAACCCTCACATGGAGGGCATGTGCCTTCTAGTTCTGGTCATCGGTCTATGCGGGAGACTCCTAGAAGACCACCACGACCTGCTCATACATTAGACACTTCTCATGGCAAGGGCCACATGTAGTAGTAGATAATAGATTTACAGTTTACTTGTCTTTTCTAGTTTCTATTAGTTTTCATAATTGTTGAGTCTTGACTCTTTCATATCACAATGATATTTTTTGTAAAAAATATATGACTAACAATTTAAGTTTGAAGTTTGAAGTTGGCAATTATAACTCATTGGTAATGATTCTGAATTATGAATATGATGCTTCGTGAAAGTTGTTTCATTTCATTTCATAATTCATTTTATAACATTTCATTTCATGTTAGATATTATTTCTTGTAATGGTTAAACTTAGCTTACAAATACAACTTTGGTGATCAATAAATTTTATATATTGAATTTTCAATTTTGATGGCTTGAAGTTGAAACTTTAAGATTGAGGAATCATGATTCACGAGACTCAATATGTTGTAATATGTATGTTACTAACTTGTGGATTATAACTTCTAGATGATTGATGTTATATGGTTCAATGATCAATCTGCCTTTTTATGTTTTTTATATCTAATTCATCATTCTACATGTTTTTGTTGACATATATGTATCAAAATATAAAAACTATAAAAAATACATATATTATATAAAAATCGCTCTGGGACTCGCTCCCAAATCGGGAGCTTTTGAAAATGTCGCTCCCGCTCCTGTTTTCACTCCCGCTCCCCACTTTCGCTCCCGCTTCCAAGTAACATTGTGCCGACCGAAAGAAGATGAATAGGAGAAAAGCTCTCCTAAGGGTACCCACTTTTGGTGGGTAATAATAGTCCCAAAAAGGAAATGTCCAATGGAGAACATGGGGAAGTAGGGGCAGCAAGAAGGGGACGACGCTAACTGGAGGGGGAGCTCGAGGAGCAGCAAGGTCAAGGTAAAAATGAGTTAATCCCAACTATGAAAGAGGGGGAAGGAGGGTCTCACATCTTAGATGTGACCTGCACAGGGGGTAGTGAGGGAGGTACCGTCAAGGGCACCAGTCATACTATCGTCGAGGAATCCATCATTGTCTTTGCCACAAAGTCAAGTACAAGCTTGAATAGTGGAACTGGATCTAACCAGATATCGATGCCTTCCCAGGGATCGGGCAACTAATCCACCAAATCATCATACATTCTGATAGAGTCCCAAGAGAGTGAGGTAGGTGCATTATGTCAAAGACACTGAGGGAGGGTCGTACAGCCTGTAGCAAAGGCTTCGCTAAACCAGCTCTGCCACCTAAGGCCAAGCTCTAGCAGAGCGCTCTTGTCTCTCTCTCTCACACACACACACATATAATTGTTGAACCTTCTAACAACATTATTATTAGAAAAAAAAATAGGATTAGAAGTTAGTGGCTGCACTTTTATATGCATTCCATCGCTATCTAAAATAACCACTTATCCACTACCTTTGATAATGAGATGACGGCACTAAAAAATAGTCATGACCTGTCCATATGTGTACGGATACCCAATTGGAGTGATGTGTTGTAGTTTGCATAAGAGCTGATAGATGTAGCATTAATTTTAACAATGAAACAACATACAGAATCTCCAGGAGATATCGCTGCAATTAATTAACATTTAACACTCCAATAATTAATTCAGTTTATGGTGTAATTATAGCAACTATACAAACACAACAGTAGGGAATCTGGATAGGTACAACGATTGACTTTTTAAGCTAACTGTACAAATCAGGCTGTAAATTGTGTTCATTGGAAGGGGATTGTGTAGTAAATCTATATGGAATTGGAAAAAGAAATGGTTGTCTACCAGAATTTGTAAAATGGTTTAATCGAAAGGTATGACTAGCAATTTAAAGATGCAATGCATACCTTATTGGTAGACAAGAATATACTGGCAACACGATCGCTGCAAATTTAACTTGTACGGTGGATTTAAGTGACTTGTTCAGTGATCTTAATTGATGTAACAGATAATTTAATTGATAGTACAGTGGCAATTACACCGATTGGATCTGGGGTATTGCAATGTACAGACGCTTGTGTGCGATCAAATTTAATTTAATTGATGGCAAACTTAATTGGCGATACAGCAGCAATTACGATGGCTATGTACAGACGGCGGTTGAACAGCACAGGCAACAATTTTGTATGGGTGGTGCAACTGTACTGTTAGAAAATGACTATTTTTTATGACTTTTTTCTTGCCGGATATTTGAGAGTGGAATACTTCTTCCTTTTTCCTTTTTTTAAAGGACAATTTGGCAATGGAACAATCCTTTTTTTAAATGACCAATGGCCAAAATCTAGGTTGAACAAAGTCTCATAAGGAGTGTGACCAAAGGTGAGGACAAAAATAAATTTTGATACCAAACTTGACAACCAATCTAGCTAACCAATTAAATATCCAAAATATTTTTAACATAAAGAAATCCATCCAAGATAAAATAATATAATATTGAATAACAAAATAAAAATGGAACATAAAGAAATCGATCTTGGATAAAATAATACAACATTGAATAACCAAAAAAAATGATATGATCAGATTAAAAATGAGGGTCCCTTTAAGTGCCCTCTCATTAAGAGTCATGTCCTTTAGTTGATACATATCCTTTCAGTAGGACGTGTTCCTTCACTAATTATTAATTATTATTATTGATATTTTATATTTATATTTATTTATGTCTGTTTTAGTAGGATGTCAAGGCGAACGGATACGATCCTTGTCCAAAACGCTGTAAAAATGTTCTTATACCGTTTCAAAAAAATCAGAAACTTCAGATTTCGAATTGGATATGTTTCTAAGGGTTTTAAATTTTTTTGGATCCATTTCCGTAAATCCAAAAACGGATCCATGAAAATCGTGATCGGAATCCACCCTTAAAATGTTAAAAAGAATGAAAAAAATTATAGACATAAATAAATAATAAAAATGAAGAAATAATAATAAACTCACTATAAACACAGTCTCATAACGTCTCTTATAAATCTTTAGAAACAACGGCACTCCATATATTTGTCAAGGATTCTTGCTAAGAAAAAGATAGATGTTCAAAAATGCAAACAAAAGGATTTGATGAATGTCTTTGTAAAAGATTTATTGAGCGATTAATTTTCAGTTTTGTTAAGGTTTTGTTAATTGCCATTGATTTTGCTCTTGATTTCATAAATCCCTCCAATATAACAAATCTTCTCTAGCCAGTCTTTCGCTTGCATATTGTTAAGAGGCCAAGCCGACGTTGAGAAGATTGAAATGTTAAATAGGTCTTGACGGAATATCCCATGGGCCTTTTAATAAACACTAATGATGATGACAATGTTTATGCTGAATTGATGATAATGATTTGTTTATGTTGAATTCATGATGATGATTATGTATTTTTAGATATAGATTCTAGATTCTAAAAGGTGAGTGGTATATATAATATATATATATATTTATTCCTTGCTGTGTCGTATGTCATTTCTAGATTTTTTTCTTTTAAATTTGTTGTATCTGTTTCAAACGTCGTATCCGTTTCAGTGCAACTTAGTTATCAACTTTATATCATGGATTTTAAGTTTTTGAGGGATTTTAGCCTAATTTGGGCTACATTGCTTGGTTACACTAGTATAAAATTTAAATAGTGGTGTGATTTTCTCATTCAGATCATTAACACACTTGAAGATCATTCATGTCTTGTTTTAGCATATTTTCCCTAGTTTGCCATGGAGAACTAGTTGACCCACTTCTCTTGGGGACTCTTGTGATGTGGGTTGATCTCTTTTCATGGATGGTTATAGTGAATATCGGATGAATGCATGATGAATAAGTAGGTTTACTTGTTCTATCTTGGTTTTATGTTTAATTGGATAGATGAATCATGTATTAAGCTGGTTAGCATGGTTTTTGTTTCAAGATACTTCTTAGACTAACCCTTCCAAGAATTTTAGGAAGTAGCACGTTAGCTCCTTCCCTCGGTTCACCTTGAAAATTAAGAACCTTGATATTAAACCTTAGGGTAAGTAGGTGTACTTTCCCTAACTTGTTTAAATATTGTCTCTATTCCAAAGGAACCTTAGATTACATTGTTCCTAGACTCCATTAGCCCTAGATTGAGAAGTAATAGTCATCTTCCTTGTGGCATTCATATGTTGTCATATCATCATTATTTTATTTTGTTTTAGAGTAAATTAGGGTTGTAAATCATCCTTATATTTTTTTAGAGTAAATTAGGGTTTTAAATCGTCCTTTTATTTTGTTTTAGAGTAAATTAAGCTTTTTTACAGCATTTATTGACCTAGATGTGAGTGACCTAGGGTTAGGAATTGTTTTGAGAAGATTGGATAAGTAAAATTAAAATTTCATCCTCCTAAACAATGTACTCTACTAGATTAGTTGCCCCTACAAAAACACTATTGTGAAACAAACATCCCTGACCCAACTCCAAGCCTCCAAACAAGAATCCAAGCAACTACATGTTGTCTATGACCTAATCCCTCCTCCAATATGCACAACACTCCTCCCAAGTAGGGCATTCTCCAAACAGGGAAACTTTCCATGTGACCACAATGAAAGGATCTCAAGGGAACTCCAATGGCTAAGGGAAAAGTACCAAGCTAGTGTTGAAGAATCTAGGGCACATGTAGTTAATGAGATTCTTCTTTGACTTGATAATTATTTGTGAGGCATTTTACTTTCTTTTTAGCACAATCTTCTCTTTGACATTATTAGAGGGTTTGTTTCTTATTTCACCAAATAGCTACCAAAACAAACAGACAAGAACACAAGAAGTTGGCATTCTACCAATACCAAAACCTCTCCCTCTTAGAGAGGAAAACCCACACATAATGCTTCTTATAGAGATTCCAATTGATGAACACCAAGACCATGACACTTGACCTTCTATGCCACTCCAAGACCAAGACACCAATCTTCTTATTTATCACTGCTGAGATCATCTTCACTGTACTGTTGAGATCTTCATTACTATTGTCATCACTGAGAACATCACTATTGTATTTCCATAGAGACCTTCACTATATCAACGAGGTCATCATACCGTTCTTCATTATGACCTTATCTTCGGTAGGATTATGATCAAGACTATTATGTCAAGAACATGACTATGTTAAGTATGTTGATTGAGTATTACGCCGAGACAGTTTGTATACTAAGACAATGTGTGCCATTGTGAGGATTGTTCATAAGGTATGTCAAGATTATGATTGTATGTCCAAACAGAGATCTGAGACCACCTTCATTACACCCATGCCTAGATTATACCTCTATGGTATACATCCGAAATTGTTTCATTGTTTGCCACCCTTACTGCAAGGATCCCATCCTATAAACATCCAACAGTCACAGTGATCCAAGTCTCTATCCTTACCCGAGTTTGTAGATGAGTCTAAATTGTTACTCCCCTGTAATGCAGATAGCAGTCCCTGTACTTAACCGACTCATCTCGGAAAATGCAATTTCTTGCCTCTTCTTTTGCAATGACCTTAATTGAGTATATACTATATATAGTGGTTATGTCTCCATTTTTTAGCCAACTTGACCAAGTGAATCGTTGTGTCTTTTATATGAGCCGACATGAGATATAT
>APFE030542200.1:152941-165392 GCA_000404065.3 Pinus taeda | reverse complement strand
TATATATATTTGAGGTCGACATGATGTTCTCTTCATCGTTTTGCTTGCAGTATTCTTCTTTAGAGGAAGGTGCTTGTGTTGGAGGGCTACTTGACACTAGGTTGACCCATATTTATGCTTGACACCAATCTTCTTATTTATCACTGCTGAGATCATCTTCACTGTACTGTCGAGATCTTCATTACTATTGTCATCATTGAGAACATCACTATTGTATTTCCATAGAGACCTTCACCATATTAACGAGGTCATCATATCGTTCTTCATTATGACCTTATCTTCGGTAGGATTATGATCGAGACTATTATGTCAAGAACATGACTATTTTAAGTATGTTGATTGAGTATTGCGCCGAGAAAGTTTGCATACTGAGACAGTGTGTGTCATTGTGAGGATTGTTCATAAGGTATGTCAAGATTATGACTGCATGTCGAGACAGAGATCCAAGATCTTCATTACACCCATGCCGAGATTATACCTCTGTGGTATACATCCGAAATTGTTTCATTGTTTTCCACCCTCACTGCAAGGATCCCATCCTATAAACATCCAGCAGTCACAGTGAATCCGTGTCTCTGTCCTTACTCGAGTTTGTAGATGAGTCTGAATTGTTACTCCCCTGTAATGCGGATTGCAGTCCCTGTACTTAACCGAATCATCTTGGAAAATGCGAGTTCCTGCCTCTTCTTTTGCGATGACCTTAATTGGGTATATATAGTGGTTATGTCTCCATTTTTGAGCCTACTTGACCAAGTGAATCGTTGTGTCTTTTATATGAGTCGACATGACATATATATATTATATAATATATATATATATATATATATATATATTTGAGGTCGCCATGATGTTCTTTTCATCGTTTTGCTTGCAATATTCTTCTTTGGAGGATGGTGCTTGTCTTGGAGGGCTATTTAACACTAGGTTAACCCATATTTATGCTCGAGAAGAGCTCTTTAACATGACTTTGATTCTTTGACTTTCCTAGAACTATGAATGAGCAAGAAACTCATTCGAATAATTTACAAAAATAAATTTTATTTTTCTTGATAAGTACAAAGATCAAAATTACATTTACAAATACCAAAACTAGTTACACTTTTCTTCAACACTCCCTCTTAACTAGGGAGATATTTACAATGGTACTTGGTCATTCTCAATTTGAAGAATTTCTCATAAGAAGAATTGGATTGGTAATCCCATCTGTATAGCATCATATCAACCAGCATTGTCACAGTGTAAGGCCTTGAATAACAGCACCATCTCTCTACGAGACCATGAGCTACAATGCTAGCGAGACCAATGATTTATAGACACCTTCATCATTGTCTCTCAAGGTACATACCCACCTGGGTGTTCACTGAGTATGACTTTCTAGGACTATTCTTATCTTGGGTTCCCAGCGTTCAAAGAATATCGGTCCCCTTGCCTACTCTTATATCGGATGCCCTACACATCCTCAAAGAGTATCAGATGCCAAATGTTACCCAACCCTCCATTCTTTCTTCCCATGTGAAGACAAGAATGTTGTGTCTATATTTCCATTCATGTCCTTCACCGAGACTTATGGTTGTTAGTCCTGGTCTAATGCATGACACATGAAATAGAAAAACACAACTGTCACTCCTTTGTAATCAAGGGTGATCTAATTCAAGCTCCCTCTTGATCAGGTGACCTATCAAAGCTTCCTCTTAGCTATGGACTCTTCAATATATCAGCAGCTTCTTCTTCGTGGGTCCTTCAATTGCTTGATCAACTTCTCTCCTTGATGTCATGAAAGCTAGTTGAGCTTCTTTCTTGTAGGGCAATAGTCATCAAAATATTTCCTCCTTAGTTCGTCATGTCATTCCTTTCTTCATGGAAAGAGGCCTTCTTCATATCTGGAACCTTCATCATATGACTACTTCTTTCTCATCATGCTTCTTCCATTCATTACATGAATGCTAGTTGTACTTGCAAGTAGCCCTGCATGAACTTATCCAAATATTATTCAAGAAATCAAACATATCATTAAAATCAAATCATACCTTACTAGGTGGCTCTTCATCATGACATCTTTCTGTAGGTATCAACATCCTGCACACATATTGACATATCTCCCAACAATATCCATTATCAAGGGTCTTCATCTTTTTAAGAGCTTCATCAGAGTCTTCATATCTTTCCGGGAGATTTCTTATTCAAATCTTCTTGGCCTTTTGGATGTTGATTTCCTTCATCATAGTTTCATATCTTACGATCTCTTCCTTCCTCACACATTCCATTTCCAGTAGCTTTGAATCAGAGTTTCTTCATTGTAGTCAATAACCTCATACTTCATATGAGGACATATTATGTTGATTTCATCTAGTGTGACTTATGCCTTCCTGCATCCTTTTAGAGGAGGAGATCCATTTTTTCTTGATCATGCTTCTTAAGATAGAAGCAATGATCCATGTTACCTGTAACCATATGACATGACATTATAATATTAGACACGAGCATACATACCTTATTTTACATTCAAGTCATCGAGTTTTCTTCCAGCATCTTCCTTGATTGAAACGATCTTCAATCCCTTGATCTACTTCATGTCATCACATCATCATCTCATGGATTCCATAAGTTGGAGTTCCTGCTGAAACACTTGCTTCCTCTCTAGATTAGTGAACCCTACGATGAGAATTGCATTAGAGAATTCTGAGGATCTTGTATATCCCCAACTGGCAGATGTTTCCTTTTTGACTTGATGTATGATGAACCTTAAATGACTCCTTTCTTTCCTTCGATGTCTACTACTGAGGTTCCCAAGAGCTATATATCCTACATATTTGTCTGCGATGGATTTTGTCCTTTATGATTCCCATGGTGATGTCACGAGCTCTTGTTTCTAATGCTTCCATGATGTCGTGATGCATCTTATTATCATTATCATATCTTATAACACATGATTTAGGAGCTTATGATAGGTCCCTTTTGTGAGGGATACCATCTTACTCATAGGAGAGATTTGTTACTCCCTCTTTCCTTGGCCCTTTTCTTTAGCTTCTTCCATCTTTTAGTGATATGAGTTTCCAAAATATTTCTATAGCATTGAATCTTAACTATACTTATTTTGTCTTACTTGAGGACCAACCTTGCCTTTATTTTCTGCACATGGTTGGGTTCTTTTAACCGTTAATATTTTTGTCATCAACTTGTCTTTCTCTATCTAGCATAGAGACCACAAGTTGTTGAATGAGGTAACCTTCTTGTTCATGGACATTTGTTACCTTGCCTACCAGTTAGAATGATGATGATCTTCCTTCCTAGATCCTGTAGATGGAAGATGTCCTACACCCTTTGATACCCTTTACTTTCATGTAGATCAGATTCCATGTGACCTTCTTCATTGCATCTTTAGGGAATGAGTTTATCATCTACATCACTTTGATGTCTCCAATATTGCTATGTGAGGGAATCTTTCATAAGCATCCCTTTCCGTTGATATGTTTAATGACTTTAGCTACTTAGAGAACTATGTCAATCCTCCCTCTTCATGCAAGGAATCTTGATGACCCATCCAACCTATAGATTTCCTTGCAATCATGAAGTCATTTAACGAAATTTATAAATTGAAAAGATACTACTTGTCATGTGAAGATGAAATATTCACCTTGATTGCTTTGATGATGGTTGAAGTAGATGCATTGATGCTTTGTCTGAATGAGATCCTTGATGTAATGGTATGAAGTTTGCCTTCTTTCCTTCAAGTTTCTTCGACTTATACATTTGATTCTTATAATTAGCAAATTGTTGATGAACTTGATATGGCATTGTCTTGCTATCACATAAGTGGATTATGGAGCCTTGTAGTATGCAGCATTGTGTCGAACCACAGAGTCTTGATGTTGCTTACCATGATGATCATTTTATGGTATTGAGATACGTCAACGAACACCTTTATTCTTGTTGATTTGGGGTAGCATCGGATATGCTCTAGCCATGACAATTGGTGGAGAGGCTAAAGCACATGAGATCTCCAAGATTCAGAAATGGTTTGGAGAGATTGTACCCGGTCTGGGGGATATAAAAAAAAATAATATTTTTAATGGAGTTTCTAAGTCCAAACTTAGGAAAAATAAAATATTAATGGGTATTAATATAACACTGGGTTAAAAGGTTCCAAAAGTGATGGATCAAGCCAAATCTAATCTTAGCCATTGATTAGAGATGTAATCTCGATCGTTGATGGACCAACGAGAAAAGTATAAGAAGAGGCTTGAGGGTCAATTGGAAGATACACCAGAGTGATCAGTCATTCATTTTGCTAGAGCAGGGTTGCTAAGCAAAGTAGAATCAGTGATCAGCAGCGAGAGGCAGTGAATACGACACAAAGAGGCAGAGACAGTACTGAGAGACCAGCGCAGAAGCAAAGAGCGCGAGAGCAACAACCATTCTAGGCTACGCAGAGCCCAGCAGAGACACCGCAGAGGCCGGAGGGATTGTGTCATCCACGCAGAGGTTGCCGGAGTGATGCAGAGTGTCCCAGAGGCTGCGTAGTGCCTCAAAGGGCTGACACAGAGGGTCCTGGGGCTGACACAGAGGCCAAAAGGACCAACGACGCAACGCTGAGCTTCAGAGTTGCTAGAGAGGGTTTCGTGGGACAACTTTTCTAAATACTATTTCCGAATATAGAGGTATTATTGCCGTGTATTTTTCTCTGTTGGGTGAGAGCCGGTTAGGCATCCTGTTGTACTCAGAAAGACTACATAATAATATAACCCTCAGAATAGTTGCACCGATTTTCCCGCATTGGGTTTTTCCGAGGACGTTTGTCAAAAAATAACAGTGTCACTTGTGTCCTTCTTTTCTTTCAGTTGATGATCTGTAGATGTTGTGATTGTATTGTGTTTATTTTAGTATTTAAATGTTTTAAATAACTTGTTCAGAAGTTACAAGTAGAAGAAATAAACCAACATAATACAGATTAATTTTCTAACGGATAGACTTAGAAAATTCAACATGATATCAGAGGGTGGTTGCAAATCACAAGAGCGCTGAAGGCATCAGCGAAGCATAGCATTTGCAACAGATTCAGTTCTCTCGAGTGATGGAGCTAATCCTTGCAGAAAGCGACGAAGGAAGGGTTGATGCAAAGGGACTGCGTCATCAGTGTAGGCTTGAGAGAGGCCAGTGTAAAGGCTGAGGAGGGAAAAAACAAGCTCACGCAGAGACCAAGAGGGCTAACGCAGTTGGCTGAGAGAGTTGTTTTGTCGGTGTCGGGATTGCGCATAACCAAGAGGCTCAATCCTTCAGTTGTTGGGACGAAGGTCGTTGTGGGCAGTTTGGGGGAGCAAAGCTGGCGGGGTACTGTGGTCAGAACAGTACCTAACAAGGCAAGACCAAGGTAGAGGGAGTTGCTACCGATGCAGATTTCTAGCCAAGGAATCTGGATCAATGACACAGTTGCACAAACGATTGGAGGGACAACTTGACGATTGGCAGAAGGATTTCGAAGAAGTAAATTAGGACTCAGAGAGAGTCCAAACGAGAACTTCTAGACGGGAAGTAGAGAGACTCAAAGGAGTCAAACCAAGAACTTCCAGAAGGGGTGTAGAGAGACTCAACAGGAGTCGAACTGAGAACTTCTAGACGGGAAGTAGAGAGACTCAGTAGGAGTCGAACTGATAACTTACAGGTGGGAAGAAGAGAGGCTCGGAGGAGTCAACAGAGAAGAGTAAAGAGATGGTTGTGAATGGGCTAATATATCAGGACAAGTTGAACAGAGCATCCAACTTTGTGGTCTGGAAGGCCAGGATCTTGTCCATTCTAGACAGAGATTATACCAAGGGCTTCGCCTTGAGAGTAATGGCTATCTTAGTTGACACGGTAGCTAATGAAAGGTACGAGGAGGCAATGGCTAAGGCAAAGTGCATCATCCTTAATGGGGTCAAGGATCATGTGGTCCAACATATTGTCGAGAAGGAAACGACAAAAGAGATGTGGAACACTTTGAAGACATTATACTAGCATACTTCTGTGTAGAGAAAGATGCTCCTAGAGAATCAGCTAAGATCAGAGCAGATAGATCTCTTCCTCAGTCGATTGAAGGAGATCTGTGACCAACTGACTTCCATAGGGGCCACGTTAAATCAAGAGTTGATGGTGAGGACCGCACGTAACGCAGTCTCCGAGGAATGGGAGACATTTGTCCAGAGCATAGTGGGCAGGGCGAGTCTTCCAAATTGGGAAGAACTCAAGGCGGCTCTTCGTCAAGAAGAGATCAGACGACTGATCAAGACGGGAAGTAGCAGCAAAGGGGTCAAGATCAAGAAGGAAGAGGAAGAGGATGCAGCTCTAGCATCTGCGGGAAAGCAGAAGAAGAGGAAGAAGAAGGATCTCTCCAAGGTCAAGTGCTTCCATTGTGGGGAACTGGTCACTATGTGAACCAATGTCCGAGGAAGAAGAGTAAGGGAGAGGCTTCTGACTCTAAGGCAACACCAGCGAAGGCGGAGAAAGAAGTTGAGGAGGATGACAATTGTGCCATGAGTGCTCATGTGCCACTTGAGAAGAAGTGGGGAGACATTAAGCTGTAGTCAAGAGGACTACAGGCAACGAGGGGCAGGATCCTTGAGGTACCCAACCTCTTGGATTATACCTTGCTATGGGAGCCCTAAAGAGGAGTAGCAGGACCAGCAGATGTCGGTAGAGACAGATGTAGATGAAGCGGCTAAGAGTGCTACAGTACAGGAGTCCTCGGGCAACGCGAGGTTAGCAGGTTGCAACAGTGCGAGAGGCACAGGAGTGTTACAACAATGCAGGATGGCACAGAGAGGTGTGTAACAGTATGAGATGCAGGGAGTTGTTGCAGCAGCATAGAGGTCAGTAGAGGGAGTACTTGATAGCGGCAGAGGGAGCTTCACCATCAGTAGTGTTTCTAGCCTAACAAGAATGTCAGATGTTGGGTTGATCAGTTACTTACGTCTCAGTGATTGAGTTGCAGTGCAGTGACAGTGTGCAGTAGCATGATGCAGCATGATGAGAGGAGGTTGCAGTGCAGATGCAGTGTTGGGAGAATGTACCAGTAACAGCACGAATGCAGAGGGAGTTGTCGTACAGATGTAGCAGTGGCAGTGGCACGGCCATGGGCAACAGTACAGGATGCAGCAATGCAAAGGATGTTGGGCGGGGAGGCCTAGCATCAACACAAGTACCGGTGTCGGATAATTAATGTGATGCTCAGTGAGGAGTATTACTAAAGCACAGTCCTCGCTAAGAGGGAGTGTTGATTTGGGATAGCATCGGATGTACTCTAGCCATGAAAATTGGTGGAAAGGCTAAAGCGCATGAAATCTCCAAGACCCAGAAATGGTTTGGACAGATTGTACCCGATTTGGGAGATATTAAAATAATTAATATTTTTAATGGAGTTCCTAAGTCCAAACTTAGGAAAAATAAAATATTAATGGGTATTAATATAAAATTGGGTTAGAAGGTTCCAAAAGTCATGGATCAAGCCAAGTCCAATCTTAGCCATTAATTAGAGATGTAATCTTGGTCATTGATGGACCAACAAGAAAAGTATAAGAAGAGGCTTGAGGGTCAGTTGGAAGATACACCAGAGTGATCAGTCATTCATTTTGCTAGAGCGAGGTTGCTAAGCAAAGTTGAATCAATGATCGACAGCGAGGGTCAGTGAGTACGAGGCAGAGAGGAAGAGACAGTACTAAGAGACCAACATAGAAGCAGAGAGAACGAGACCAGCAACCATTCCAGGCTATGCAGAAACAACGCAGAGGTCAGAGGGACTATGTCATCCACGCAAAATCTACTAGAGTGACGCAGAGGGTTCCAGAGGTTGCACAGTGCCTCCAACGGCTTACACAGAGGATCCTGGGGCTGATGCATGTCAATAGGAGGCTAATGCAGAGGCCAAAAGGGCCAGCGCTGAGCTTCAAAGTTGCTGGAGAGGGTTTCGTGGGACAAGTTTTCTAAATACCTATTTCCAAATATAGAGGTATTGCTACAGTGTATTTTTCTTTGTCGAGTGAGCCAGTTAGGCACCCTGTTGTATTCAGAAAGACTGCATAATATAACCCTCAGAATCGCTGCACCAGTATTCCCTCATTCGGTTTTTCTAGGGACACATGTCCAAAATTAACAGTGTCACTCGTGCTCTTGTTTTCTTTCAGTTGATGATCTGTAGATGTTGTGACTGTATTGTGTTTATTTCGGTATTTAAATGTTTTAAATAACTTGTTCAGAAATTACAAGTAGAAGAAATAAACTAGCACAATACAAATTAATTTTCTAACGGATAGACTTAGAAAATTCAACAATTCTATATTGAGATCCCTATGGTATGACATAGATTAAGACTATGAGAGGCATCGAAACTGTTGCCATGACCCTAAGTTCTGAGTACTTGTAATAGAAACTTCATTCTTTGACTGAGATTACTTAATCCTATTGTGGCACTGAGATCTCAATATCATGGCATTGAGACTATGAGTAGTATATAGATAAAAGTCTTTGCTATTGTAGATTTCTTGTTGTAGACTAATACTTTAATCTTGACAAAGCTCTTGCTTTGATGACTTTCTTGAACACTGATCCTTGTATGTCTCTTTTGCTGCCCTTCTTTTGACTCCAGCACCTTATCTTTGATACCATGTTGAAGAATCTAGAGCACATGTAGTTAATGAGATTCTTCTTTGACTTGATAACTATTTGTGAGGCGTTTTACTTTTTTATTAGCACAATCTTCTCTTTGACATTATTAGAGTGTGTGTTTCTTATTCCATCAAATAGCTAACAAAACAAAGAGATAAGAACACAAGAAGTTGGCATTCTGCCAAGGACAAAACCTCTCCCTCTTGGCGAGGAAAACCCACACATAATTCTTCTTATAGAGATTCCAATTAACGAACACCAAGACCATGACACTATTAGTTTTTGGTAACATCGGATGTGCTCTAGCCTTGAAAATTGATGTAAAGGCTAAGGCACATGAGTTTTAAAGAACCCAAAAACCATTTACCGGATTGTATTTTATTAAAATAATTAATATTTTTAATGGGGTTCCTGAGTCTAAACTTAGGAAAATTAAAATATTAATGGGTATTAATCAAAATATGGGTGAGAATGATGTAGAAGACGGATCAAATCATGTTTTAATCTTAACCGTTGATTAGAGACTCAATCTCAGCCTTTGAAGTCTCAACAGGAAAAGTATAAAATGGAGGCTTGGGGTTCATTTGGAAACACACACAGAGAGATTGAGGAAATCGATTTTATGAGGTGAGAAGTTCTCAGGAGGAAAAGCTATTAGGGAAATCTTGCCACTGAGGGGCAGAGAGAATCCAAGAGAATGACTTTCTGGAGAATATTGACAGAGAGGCGGAGAGAGCTTGTAGAGAGGCAGCGCAGAAGCCGAGAGAGCTGATGCAGAAAAGTTGCCTATCATGCAGAATCCAGAACCGCTGGAACTGCCGAAACTGTGGGAGAGTTGACGCAAAGGTAGCACAGTAGCCGAGAGAGATGACGTAGAAAAGCTGCCTGTCACACAGAATCCAGAATTGCCAGAACAACCGAAACTGTCGGGAACTGTCGGGAACTGTCGGAACAGCCGAGAGAGTTGACACAGAGGGCAGAGAAGCTGACGCAAAGCCAGTGCAGAAATAGCCAGGGTTAGCCTGTCTTGTGCCGAATTAGCCGGAATTCTGTCGGGTGAAGTGAGGTAAAACTCACTCAGATTTTCCGCTAGTATTTTTCTGTAAAAGATTGGTAGATGAGCATCCTAGATTTGTATTCAGGTATTTCTCCTAAATAATAAACCCTCAGAACTGTTGCACAGGTTTTCCCACATTGGGTTTTTCCGGGGAATATTGTGTCCAAAAATATGTGTCCTATGTATCTTGTTCTTTGCTATGTTTTTTGTTTCATGAGATCAAATATTTAATTAGTGTAGGTTGCAAAAGTAATTTGCTTTAGTATTCAGAAGAATAACTTGGTTAATGTATATTAAAAATCACATAGGTGAAGTAGATTCAGATTTGCAGCAGTAGGTATTCTTTTGACTGTAGGAATTTTCACAGACACTTGACCTTCTATGCCACTCCAAGACCAAGACTCCAATCTTCTTATTTATCACTGTTAAGATCATCTTCACTGTAATGTCGAGATCTTCATTACTGTTGTCATCACTGTTGTATTTCCATAGAGACCTTCACCATATCAACGAGGTCATCATATCATTCTTCATTATGACCTTATCTTCGGTAGGATTATGATCAAGACGATTATGTCAAGAACATGACTATGTTAAGTACACTAATGGAGTATTGCGTCGAGACAGTTTTTATGTTGAGACAGTGTGTGTCATTATGAGCACTGTTCATAAGGTATGTCGAGACAGAGATCCGAGACGTTCACTACACCCATGTCGCGACTATACCTCTGTGGTATACATCCGAAATTGTTTCACTGTTTGCCACCCTAACTACGAGGATCCCATCCTGTAAACATCCAACAGTCACAGTGAATCTCAGTCTCTGTCTTTACCGGAGTTTGTAGATGAGTCGGAATTGTTACTCTCCTGTAATGCGGATTGCAATCCCTGTACTTAACCGAATCATCTCAGGAAATGCAAGTTCTTGTCTCTTCTTTTGTAGTGACCTTAACTAGGTATATAAGTGGTTATGTCTCCATTTTTTAGCCAACTTGACCAAGTGAATCGTTGTGTCTTTTATATGAGCCGACGTGACATTTATATATATATTTGACGCTGACATGATGCTCTCTTCATTGTTTTGCTTGTAGTCTTCTTCTTTGGAGGATGGTGCTTATCTTGGAGGGCTACTTGACACTAGATTTGTAGGTTTAACCCCGTACATAAATTACCTGCATACAAATTCTAAAACACATATACACAGAGATTTCCCCTGGATCCCAAAACCGGGACTACCAGCTTGATCTTTTTCATTATTTTCCTTTCAATGTTACAATACATATTTATACATGTTGAAGCATCCAATACCATGGATTGAAAACCATCACGTCCAAAACCATGGACCAAAAACCATCGCGTCCAAAACCATGTGCGGAAAACATGCACAAAACCATAAGTAGGTCCGCTCAACTTAACATAGGGTCCAAAACCAAAACTTTCTAGGGCGCTGCCCCGAACCCCATAGAGTGGGGTTACCTGCACCCCTCAAACCCCTTGTGACACCCCCCAACCCCCCGCTACGCAATCGGCGCAACGAAGTGGGGCTCTTCCCCCTTTCTAACCCCCAGTTAACTACGTGGACTAGTTGTGGAAAGAATATAACACAACCCAACATTCTCCCACTTATTGTTTTCTTTCCACAGGGCGGCCACAAGAGAGCTTAGTCATTTATCCAACCCTGCAATGCCCATAGTTTCTCTACACCAAGAGAAATTCTCAGAGCTCATAGATTTTGTCAATGCATCTGCAGTATTTTTCAAAGTGTTCACCTTTACCAGCAACACCTTTTTGTCTTCTATCATATCCCTCACAAAGTGATACTGAACATCAATGTGCTTTGTCTTTGAATGATATGCAAAGTTCTTTGACAAGAAAATTGCACTTTGGCTGTCACAGTCTATCCTTATAGCTCCCTGTACTAACCCCATACTTGAACACAATCTCTGCAACCAAATTGCTTCCTTGCTTGCATGAGTGGCTGCCATGTATTCTGTCTCTGTAGTTGATAGTGCCACTACAGATTGTTTCTTACTCATCCAACTGACTGCACCTCCAAATATGTTAAACACATACCCAGTTGTAGATCTTCTCTGATCCAGATCTCCAGCCCAGTCTGCATCAACAAAGCCATGGATATCCAACACTCTGTCCAATCCTGGTCTTCCTTGGTAGCACAAACCATAATCACTAGTGCCACACAAATACCTGAAAATCTGCTTCTTGTTGTCCAGTGCTCCTTCCCTGGTTTTGACATAAACTTGCTCAATACTCCCACTGCATGTGCAATGTCTCGTCTAGTACAGACCATGGGATACATCAAGCTATCGACTACACTTTCATATGGAACACGGGACATGTCCTCTTCCTCTTCTTGTGTCTTGGGACATTGTTCAGCAGATAACCTCACACCTACAGGAATAGGAACCTTCACCGGTTTACTGTCCTGCATATTAAACCTCTGCAATATTGTCTCGACATACTTCCTCTGGTTTAGCCAGAGCTTCCTCTTTGCCCGATCTCTTTTAATTTCCATGCCCAAAATATAGTTTGCAGCACCGAGATCTTTCATGTCGAATTTGGAGGACAATTGGGTCTTCAAATCCTGGATAATTTCTTTGTCATTTCCAACCAACAACATATCATCCACATACAAGACCAGATAAATAACACGATCACCAATTAATTTAAAAATACACACAATGATCTGCTTTGCTTCTGGTGAAGCCAAGTCCCCGTATAAATGTATCAAATTTATGATAC
>APFE030542200.1:135329-152131 GCA_000404065.3 Pinus taeda | reverse complement strand
TTCTATCATATCCCTCACAAAGTGATACTAAACATCAATGTGCTTTATCTTTGAATGATAAGCAGGGTTCTTTGCCAAGAAAATTCACTTTGGCTGTCATAGTCTATCCTTATAGCTCCCTGTACTAACCCCATACTTGAACACAATCTCTGCAACCAAACTGCTTCCTTGCTTGCATGAGTGGCTGCCAGGTATTCTGCCTCTGTAGTTGATAGTGCCACTACAGATTGTTTCTTACTCATCCAACTGACTGCACCTCCAAATAGGTTAAACACATACCCACTTGTAGATCGTCTCTGATCCAGATCTCCAGCCCAGTCTGCATCAACAAAGCCACGAATATCCAACACTCTGTCCAATCCTAGTCTTCCTTGGTAGCACAAACCATAATCACTAGTGCCACGCAAATACCTGAAACCCGCTTCACTGTTGTCCAGTGCTCCTTCCCTGGTTTTGACATAAACCTGCTCAATACTCCCACTGCATGTGCAATGTCTGGTCTAGTACAGACCATTGCATACATCGAGCTACCGACTGCACTTGCATATGGAACACGGGACATGTCCTCTTCCTCTTCTTGTGTCTTGGGACACTGTTCAGCAGATAACCTAACACCTACAAGAATAGGAACCTTCACCAGTTTAATATCCTGCATATTAAACCTCTGCAATATTGTCTCGACATACTTCCTCTGGTTTAACAGAGCTTCCTCTTTGCCCGATCTCTTTTAATTTCCATGCCCAAAATATAGTTTGCAGCACCGAGATCTTTCATGTCAAATTTGGAGGACAATTGTGTCTTCAAATCCTGGATAATTTCGTTGTCATTTCCAACCAGCAACATATCATCCACATACAAGACCAGATAAATAACACGGTCACCAATTAATTTAAAATACACACAATGATCTGCTTTGCTTCTGGGGAAGCCAAGTCCCCGTATAAATGTATCAAATTTCTGATACCACATCCTTGGTGACTGTTTTAACCCATACAGAGACTTCTTTAACTTGCATACTAGTTCTTTCTTACCCTTCAACGCAAAGCCTTTAGGTTGCTTCATGTAGATTTCCTCTTCCAAATCCCCGTGAAGAAATGTTGTCTTCACATCCATCTGTTCTACCTCAAAATCAAAAGCAGCAGCAACAATAAAAGTAATCTAATAGAAGTTACCTTGGCAACAGGTGAAAAAATATCACCAAAATCAATTCCCGGCACTTGGGAATAACCTTTTTCTACCAACCGAGCTTTGTATTTCTCCACCTTCCCTTTTGCATTTATCTTCTTCAACACCCATTTCGCTGCATTGGTTTTCTTCCAGCCAGCTCCACCAGATCCAACCTCATTTTGTCGCAAGATTGCACTTCATCAACCTGGCTCCTTTCCAGAGTTTTCATCCTCTGATCCATAACTTCCTTCACAGTTCTAGGATCATCATCAGTCAACAGATAAAGCAAAATTTGAACAGCAAAGCAATGATATTACTTTTCCGCTGCGTCTTTCTCGAACTGAGTCTTTCACACCCGGAATCTTGTGGCTCTTCATCTTCCTGTTCTGGCTTCTACTGTAGAGGTCTGATTTCCTCCTTAAGCTCAAACTCTATCTTCTCAAGTTCCTTTGGTTGGACTTCATGTTTAATAACATCTTTCACCTCTCTAAACACCACATCTCGGTTGTACACAACCTTCCTTGTTACTGGGTTCCAAAGCTTATAACCCTTTAGACCATCATTATACCCAATAAAGATGCACTTTTCAAATTTACTATCCAACCTGGTTCTTTTCTCCTTTGAAACATGTACATATGCATCACATCCAAATACCTTCAGATGTGAAAGACAAGGATTCTTACCAGTCCATACCTCTTGTGGAGTCTTATCCTCCAACATTGATGAAGGTGATCTATTGACCAGGTAACATGTTGTCTACACCACCTCTGCCCAGAATTTTTGTCCTAACTCGACACCATTAGGCATGATTCTTGCTCTTTCCATCAACGTCTTGTTCATTCTTTCTGCAACTCCATTTTCCTGAGGTGTATATGGAGTAGTCTTCTGCCGTGCTATACCACACTTCTTACAGAATTCTTCAAGTTCCCTACTGCAAAACTCTCCACCATTATCTGTCACGGGCACCTTTCTCTTCTTCTTTGTTTGGTTTTCCACGAAAGCCTTAAATTCTTTAAACCTATCAAAGACTTCAGATTTCTTCTTAAGGAAATATATCCATGTATCCCTTGATAAGTCATCTATAAATGATGCATAATAGACAGACTTGCCCAGTGATGGAACCTTCACAGGTCCAAACACATCACTATGCACAAGTTCTAATATCTGTTTCGCCCTCTTGCCACCAGAGGGGAAACTCACCCGATTCTGCTTCCCATAGACACAATTTTCACAGAAATCAAAATCTAGAGAACTATTACTCATTCCTTCTACCATACATCTACCATGAAGTATTTGAAGGCCCTTCTCTCCAATATGTCCAAAACTTTGATGCCACAACATAGTATTCTCTCTAGAGACCACTAGATTTTCTGCTCCACTTTCCGGAACCATGGAACTGTTGCACCCATCAACAACAGTGCTACCTTGCAGCTTGTACAGAGTTCCAATTCGAACTCTCCGCATCAATACCAGTGCCCCCCAAATCATCTTGCACGTATCCTTCTCAAACACTATTTTTACACCTGCATCATCCAGCTTGCTTACAAAAATCAAAGTTTTGACCAATGCAAGAATATGCAGAACACCCGAAAGAGTTCTAACCCTTCCACCTTACAACTTCAACTTTACTTTTCCGCGACCAACGATTCTAGCCTTCCTATCATCCCTTAAGAAGACATCAACACCATTGTATTTCTCATACTCGCAGAACCACTCTCTATGGGGAGTGAAGTGAAAAGATGCACCTGAGTCAATCAACCATGCCTCATGATCTACATGTGTACTTGAAGAAGCCAAGTACACATCCCCACCTTTATCTGAGGTGGTTTTCGCCTCTACAGAAGGAGCATCATCAGTTCCCTTTCCTTTATCAGGAGGCTTTAGATTTACAGTCCCTTTTGTAGTGCCCTTCCTTTTCGCATTTCTAGCACACCACCTTTACAGGTTTTCCTAGAGATTTAGATCTCCCTCTAGATTTAGACCTCCCACTCGATGACTTATTTTTGCTTCTGTTCTGGGACCGTCCTCGTACAGATAAGGCATCACCATTCTGGGTCTCCATATTTTTTAGTCTCATTTCCTCCATCAATAAGGATGGGACTACTTCATCAAACTGCAAGGCAGTTGCATTGTTACCTATTGCAATAACCACAGTATTAAATGCATTTAGATGCTCTATCACTAAGTCTCCATCTTTCATCCTCAGGTTATACAGCTTTTTCCGCGGGAATAATTTATTCACCAGAGACTTAGATTGGTACAAAGTCCTTAACTTGTCCCACAAAGCCTTCGCTGAAATTTCCCCTGATACATTCAGCAATACTGAATTTGAGAGTCGAGACAGACAATCGTATTGTGCTCTTTGCCTTCCAATCCAACTTCTTCCATTCTTCATCGGACACTCCCGTTGGTTTAGTACTCGGATCTACCGCGATCCACTGATCTTTATCCACCAACAGATCCTCCATTTTGAGTTTCCACAACTCAAATCTCTGACCATTAAATTTCTCAATCTCTATCTTTCCACTGCTCGCCATCTTCTTTCACCACCAAAATTGATCTCACAGATCTCCCACTGAATAAGGTCTACCACAGGCTCGAGCGAAACCCCTCTGCAACAAAGGCCTCCCCTTGAAGCCAAAACAGTTCTGATACCAAATGTAGGTTTAACCCTGTACAGAAATTACTTGTATATGAATTTTAAAACACAAAAAATAAACAATGCGAGAGCATAACACATAAAACACATATACACAGAGATTTCCCCTGGATCCCAAAACTGGAACTACCAGCTTGATTTTTTTCATTATTTTCCTTTCAATGTTACAATACATATTTATACATACCGAAGCATCCAATACCATGGACTGAAAACCATCACATCCAAAACCATGCGCAAAAAACATGCACAAAACCATAGGTAGGTCCGCCCAACCTAACATAGGGTCCAAAACCAAAATTTTCTAGGGGACCCCATAGAGTGGGGTTAACTGCACCCCTCAAACCCCCTGTGACACCCCCCTGCTACGCAATCGGCACAACGAAGGGGGGCTCTGCCCCCCTTCTAACCCCTTAGTTAACTACGTGGGCTAGTCGTGGAAGAATATAACACAACCCAACAAGGTTGACCCATATTCATGCTCAAGAAGATCTCTTTAACATGACTTTGATTCTTTCACTATCCTAGACCTATGAATGAGCAAGAAACTCATTCGCATAATTTACAAAAATAATATTTCTTTTTCTTGACAAGTACAAAGATCAAAATTACATTTACAAATACCAAACGTAGTTATAGTTTTCTTCAACAGCCAACACCTAACTAAGGTCAAGTAATCACTGAACAAGCCATCTCCATTGTGCAAATCCATAACGGACCATCTCATGTGCACCAATCCATCTCAAACCATCAAGGGCTTGAACATACACATGTATCCCAAGTATCATGAAGCACCCCAAACATGGGGTAAACACTTCCAAAATAACCTAAAAAACTAACACCTCATGGGAGCTCATTATATGAACCTTGCAACCCCAACTTCAAATGAGACTCATTATAGCCATGCTTTTCCTATAGTTCTTCTAGAATGCCATATAAGCTTCTTCTACAACCTATAGTCTTCTTGGATTAGCACCCACAGAATCTTCCCATCTGAACACCCAAAAAGGCTTCCTAATATACTAAATAACAAATATCCTAATTTTCCCACTACCAACATAAATCCTGGTTGCAATATTATCCATTGAGCACCCAAGATGAATTAAAGATAATCAACAAATATGTATTTAAACAAGTCAGTCTAAGCCACACATCTTTGGCAGATATATGCAATTATGTGATAAATTTATCGCAGTTCTTTAGCTATTCTAGATTTTTGTAAATGTGAGAATACATTCAAGATGCTCACAGACCTTATCAATATCCATGTGTTTTGCAATTGCAACTCCTGCAGTTCGACCATATCCTGGAATGATATTCAGGACTCCTGAAGGCAGTCCAGCCTGCACAAAGAATTAAAAGTCATTAGAGAAGGTCAAAATTTAACATTTGCTAGGAATTGTCTCATGATCTCTGAAACACTTTACAAAACAAGAATAACATTTATAAGAGATTCAATATTGTGGTTATCCTGAGAATCCACATTATTATTAGGCTTGTGATATTCATCTTTCAAACCATATACTTATCTCTTGCCCCTTTAATTCAAACTTACCCGTTATCATTTATTTAAGAGACTAGTAACGAAATTAGACATTTCTCACATCTTGTATATAAAATTTAGACATGTCTAAACATGAAATATGTCTGTGTAAATTTTATAATTGTACAATTATTTTCTAAGAAATTTCCCAAATTATGAAAAAATACCACTCTTTTCACTTTGACTAAGAAAAGGGCTTACTAGTCAAGGAAAATGTGACTTGTAAATAAGATGATACTTATATTCTGGACACATACAAATCAAGAAAAGTAGGGTCTAGCTTTTAGAGAATCAAAGGATGCCCAAGAATAAATATTAAGTTGGAATTTCACTCCTAAGTAGCATCATAATGTACCCTTGGTATTTCCAATACAATGAACCTAAGACCTGACAACTTAGCATGCTTCAATTTTCTGGGACACCATGCCTCACAGAGAGTTCCTATTTTCTTTTCTAGGAATGTTTTCTGACAGCAATGGAGTACAGTTAGCACAACTGAGACCATTTTCAAGTAAAACATGGAATCTTGAGTTGGAATATCTTCAAAAAAGGAATTTAAAGCAAGCAGAAGTTGCACTAGTGTGAGATAACATTATTTTGACCAATGACATGAGAATTCTATCTGCTAGAGCATACCTCATGGAAAAGCTTTGCTGCATAAATAGCTGTTAATGATGTCTGCTCAGCACTCTTTAATACAATAGTGTTCCCACAAGCTAGTGCTGGAGCCACTTTCCAAGAAAACAAAAGCAATGGAAAATTCCAAGGAATGATTTGACCTGCAACTCCAATACGTTAACATAAAGCTTGAACATGATAAGGACCTTGAAAGAAAACATAAGCAGTGGAAAATTCGAAGGAACAATTTGACCTGCAACTCCAATAGGTTCATGTAAAGTTTGAACATGATAAGGTCCATCAGCTGGAATTGTAAGGCCATGTATTTTATCTGCCCAACCTGTAAAATATCTCAAATAGTACAGATAAGAATTAAAACCTTTTTAGTACAAAACCTCTTGAAAACAATGCAGTAACTGACTAAAACAAGTAAATCAAGTTTGCTACAGTTTCATGGAGTCTAAACTAATGCATTGCAGAATAAAATTAAATCACCTCATCATCACAAGGTTTTATGCTTCAGCATCTTACCTGCATAGTAACGAAATATCCGTATTGCCATTGGCACTTCGGCCAAGGATGATTGCTCATAAGGCTTCCCATTGTCCCATGTTTCCAGAGCTGCAATCTCATCATTATGCTTTTCAAGCAAGTCAGCAAACCGGTACATAATACACGATCTTTCCTGAAGCATGTCCATGTAATTTTGTCAAAGACTCAGAAGCACTATTCCTTCTTCAAAACCTAAACACCCATATTGGCACAAGGTAGAAATCAAAGAAATTCATGGAGAAGCAACAGAATGCATTTGACATATAGTAGTCCTCAAACACTATAAAATGACTTTTTCAAACTCTATTGTTCTTCACAGTGTGCATTTCTCACTCACATCAACCAGGTGAAAACACAAAAATTTTACTTTCTTCAACTAACAAAATAGGAAATTACATAAGCAGTCATTTTTGGCCATGGGCCTTCATCAAAGGCTTTTCGTGCAGCCTTTACAGCTCTGTCCACATCTTCTGCATCGCCTTCAGCCACATCAGCAATCAAATCCCCTGTTCTGGGATCAAAGGTTGGAAATGTTTTCCCTGGTATCACAACAAAAAATTGTTAGTACCATTTTTTGCAATAGGCATAAGAGAAATACTCTAGCTTCTTTGAAATTAATCTCTCTTGACACATTCCATGCATCTTCATTATAGCATGGCTGTGACGTTAAAAATCTGGACTATACTACAATTAACTTCAACAGAACACGTAGTTTAAAGGGAAGGAAAGGCTTGATCCGAAGAACATTTGTGCAGAAAACACAGGACACTGCATACTGCATGATGGTGGAAGACAGGATAGAAAATGCAAGGAAAGAAAATAAATCATCATCAAGCAATAACAACTCAACATAGATTATATGAGAGAAAAACAGAATGTGTTGCCTCTAGCAGCTACCCAAATCATTAAGACAGAACTGAATGAACAAGGTAGACTTTATTCTTAAAAACTTGCCAGAAGCTGCATTAACGAATTGTCCATCAATAAGAAGATGCGTGTACTTCACTTGGACAGGTGGTGCTATAGGTTCCTCTAAAGCACTTGCAGCTGTTCCAAATCTCTGAATTCTGGAATTCTTTGTGGATGCTTGTTTTGATAGAGCTACATCAACCACAGTAAAGAGATAATTTCAGAAATACACCTTGCATAAGCACTCGTGATTCTTTTATACAAATTTATACAACATAAATAACAGAAGTAATAATAAAATATGATAGCAAGCCAGTGACAAACAATCGGAAATTTGCAGCTTTTCAATTTACATGATTTAATTCCTCTGCAAAATTTACATGACAAACAAAAATTTACTTTATTAGGGGAATTAGTAAGCACTCACCACTGTCATATGCGAGAACCAAAACAAAACAAAACAGTAAAGCATTAAAAACAAATAAAAATGAAATCGGGATATCAGATATGTGAAGAAAGGCACTTTATAGACACATGTTATGGAAGAGATTGATATTTATATAAAAAATGATTTGGTAGGAATGCATTCCCACTCAGTGCAATCAAAAGATTCAATCTCCATTGCGGATGATACTTCTCCGGAGACCTTAGCTGCAAAACTATATTTTATCTTGTTACCTTCTGGGAGGTACTCTATATTTTCAAGACAACACCATTGTAAGACCAGAGAGATGCAAGTCCAAAGCCCTATAGACCATATGATGATTATATATATGGTATCCTAGGCCTCTTATGGTCAGCCATACCCAGTCCCTTTAGTCTCCACTCTCAATTTTGTTTTTTCCATGATAGGATTGGAGGCTTTGAAATGGAGCTGTTGGGACACATGGCTTAGAAGAGCCATTCGTTTTGTAGGGGTGACCAACCTATGTAGGGCTTGTCCAGCCCATGTCTTGAGTGCACCCATGTATTTAACACATGGCCATGTGTGATAGAGTTTGTATGTATCTCCTTGACCATGGTACAACATAATTTAGTTCTCCACATGAAAGTCTCACAGTTCACAGCAAAATTCATGTTTCCCAAGTCACTTCATGAATCCCAATGCACAAGTCTCCTGGGTCCAAAATTCAACAAGAGCTCATTTGTTTAGCATGATGCATGCTTGACATACCATGTTGAGTTTCTGGCAAAAGAGAGTATTTTTCATGCAAAATTATGTCAGAAAGGGGGATGTGGTCATAGTAATGCATGAAGCAAAAGGTGGCAAAGCATATTTATGTTGCATGTGAGATGTTTTGCATTGCATGGAGCTTCCTAATACACAAGCAAACCTCTGAGAGACCAAAATCGATAAAACATTGGAGTTCTAACACCCATGCAAGCAAAAATAACAAATTCCATCTCGCACATGGGAATATTGAAGGTGGCATGGATGTAACACCTTAGGTCAAACTTAGTCAAGCAAGAGCTCGTTGGAATCTCCAAAATGTGGACCACCTTCCTCAAACAAAATGCTTCCCTTGTCAGGCAAGGTGTTCTCTCCTCAAGCCAATTCATGGACTATCAACACACTCTCAAGCTCACATGTGGGAGTCAAAAAGTGAGTCAAACTAGTCATTGGGAGCCCCCTAACCTAGTCGTTGGGCTATCATTCATCTTATCTAGCTCAATCAAGGTCAAATCAAGCCACACGTGCAAATCCTAGGCTACAATGTTGCTTCTCCAAGTCAAGTCGAGCCCCTTGTGGGTTAATTAATTATTTTAATGCAGAAAAAAAAATTCATGCAATGATTTAGTCTCCGATCTTGTGGATGACAAGTAAACAAATATCACTTTGGGAGAGGGATCTAATAGCCATTACAAGAAACATTATACAGGCCTAGAACCTCTACTGAAAAAGGTTGTTGTTGAACTGTGAGAACATTTATACCATTTTAATAAAATTATTTTCCAGTGCAAATTGTAGGTTGATTGTTCTATGCTTTTTCTGCTTAGCTTGTTGTAATAGTTTTTCATAGAATAGACAGATATTTCCAGGTCACTGCAAGATTACTAGGTTGATCCATTGAGGGGCAATGAGTTACATGTAAGGTAGGATCAAGGTGCTAGACCTCATCTCACCTTTTTCCATGTACAATGCTAATCAAGCCCAATTGTTCGACAAACCCTTCTCAGGGGTTCCTTCAATAAAGGAAAGATTTCATTGTATATTGTCATTGACCCAATAGTTAGAGAGATTTCCAAAAGAGAAATATTTCCAGATCGGATTTAGAAGCTTGTACCACTATTTTAGACTAGATTGGGTGTGATAGTCACCTAGACTAAAGAGTCCAATCCCATTATCTAGTCAAAATTTTTAACCGACAAAGAAAGGGTTTTGATCACAATCTGGTGCCCTAGAATGTAAAAGCAAGGCCGAGGTAAGCCTCGTTAATAACAATGATCTTACTTTAAAAATTAAACCTCTTTTATTTTCTATTTTAATAAAAAATAAAAATACAAAAATATTCTGTTCTTTTCTCCTAGCTTGGACTGAATTTTATCTTTAGAAAACTAATAGATCATTGGGATTTTTATTATTGCAATAGAATATTACACAGATCCTACAAATATCCTCAGACAAAGGGCTTGATCAAGCCTAAAAATACAGAACAACAAGGTATTTGTCTACTTATGGCCACATATCCAATGGTAAAACAACAAATTCATCTTATACTTGGTAAGTGTACTCATCACTTAGTCATTTGCAGTTATTAGAGCTTAATAATTAAGGTTTGAGTAAAATTTTGCTTGTTGGTCCGTGTTATTTCTGCGGTATATTTTATTTCTAGATCAGTAAAGAAAACAAGAAAATAACTCATAGCTTCACCTCTGACATCAATACTGGGCACTGGTCTACTCATGTTTGGTGAAGTTTCTTATGCATGTTAGGGAAACATCCCATAGCATTTAGTAGGAGTTGGGATTAAAGAGTGGGTATTTGTGCCGAGGTGACAGTGGATACTTATCCTATGTAATACCACCTTAGCACCTTGAGAGGACCTTGTCGAGATCATTAAATCAATTGATAAGATGTCTAATTGTCGATAAAGCATTTAAGTCGAACTTTGTAATTGTTAAGCTACCATGTGTCATACCAACATACCAATTCTCCAACTCTTTAACTAAATGAACATCCAAAATCATTCCAAGTTGCTTATAAATTATAATGGTTGTTATTGAGCCTCTAGAAGTAAACCATGTAGGAAATTTTGAAATGTCCACATATTAAATATATACTCCACCCATCAACATGGACAACTGAAGGTTAAGTGTTTGAAAAAGAGTGCTAAAAGAACAAAAGAATTACCATTGAAGAAAAGGAAAGGAAGCTAATTAAATAAATATTTAATTAAAAACCTAGTTGTGAAAATGATTTCAAATTAAAATAGCCATTATGAAAATGATTATAACATTAAAATCCCATAAACGAAAATGATTATAAAAATAATATGAAGACATTACAAGGAGACCAGAATAAAAAGGGGGGTTAAGAGTCAAGACCTGTTACCCACAAACTTGTTGGGTAACTTTGGGACTCCCTCAAGATACTATTTAAGGAAGTCTTAATATTTCAAGGGGAAAAAATAAAATAGAGACGTTACAAGGCAACAAGAATAAAAAGGGGGGTTAAGACCTGTAGGCTGTTACCCACAAATTTGTTGGGTAACTTTGGGGCTCCCTGAAGATACTATTTGAAGGAAGTTTTAATATTTCAAGCGGAATGTTTTCATTGAGTGGCAACACATACACAGGCTATGTGTCCAAACGCCTCCATTGCTATAGGAATGAAAGGTGCTAGTGCTAGTAAGGTAATGGAAGCCATGAATAGCAAATGAAGCCAGTGAAGCAGGCTAAGGTGATGCAAGAATTTCAAAGGTGGACAGCGATGAATAGCAAATGAAGCCAGTGATGCAGGCTAAGGTGATGCAAGAATTTCCAAGAAACCAAGGAGCTCACCAAACAGATGCTGGATGGAATTGGAATAGATACTGCTTCCCATTTATCCTCAGCACCTAAAAGGAAGGTTGCTAAAAAGAAAGCCCAAGGAGCTAGAGGTTTTGACATGGATGACCTGGAGCAGCGGTTGGCAGCCCATTGCAATGCCTGATTCCAATCCATCTGGATAAAATGCTTCAGCAAACACTTTAATGAACAGAGACAAAAGTTCTTCACCAGACTGCTGAATCGTCTAGAGTGCCTATTTCTGCAAGGATGTATAGTAAACAAGGTGTGGACTGTGTTTACAAGCTGAAGGGATTCCCCAGAGAACTTGACCTTGGAATAGAACAAAAATTTGACAGGAAGAATGTTGGATGTTGGCTTGGTGTCTCTGGAAATGCTGTTTAGAGGGAGCATGAACAGCTCAACAGAACTGGCCTCAGACTGGGATTACAGGACAAATTTGTGTGAAAGGTGCAGCTTAGGAAATATCATCAAGAGCATACAAAACCACAGATATTACACAGTGCCCAGCTAACTAGTCTTTTTTTTTTGTTAAGGGAAATAGAAAGGGAGGTAACGCTATAGATATAAGTGCAGTGATTTATTTTAAAACAGGGGCTTTAGAGCCAACCAGCATTTCAATTAATATTAATATGGATTTTAATAAGCAGACCTACAAGTGGTGGCTGGGACAAAAGGGTCTAATTGAGCAGACCTGATGCAAAATTTGATAGAGTTTACCTGATTTGAGTTAGGGCCGACTCTTGTTTGTAAGCCTATGTCCAAGAACAGGAGGAGATTTGTGGGGTATGTCATGTTACACCCTTGAGGGGTCACTTTGCTTTCAGGATCCATCACTCCACATATAAATGAAGTCTTGGATGCCAACATGGAAATGGGGATGCCCACTTTTCCACTCTTGGGGTTTTTGAAGATCATTAGGCTAATTTGTATGCACGTTTAAGTCACTTGTTTGGGCTAGTGTGCCCACTTTGGATAATTCCATAGCAGTTTTGAAGACTAATCAAAGGAAAACGAATGTTGAAGGGCCTTTAGAGGCTAAATGCTGCACCGAAGACGCCTTTGTTACCCTTATTTTGTGCAGACGGAACACCTTTTGTGGGCTTATGTGGTCCTTTATTTTTGAACATGTAGCATTAATACCCCTAAATTGTATTATTTTAGAATATTGAATTGTCGAATATTTTTCCTGTCCATAGGCTAGAATAGGGGATTTTAGTCTAGGAAATTAATAATTTATTGAGAAGGAAGTCAAATACCTCCTCTATAAATAAAGGTGCACTTCCTCTCATTTTCTCATGCTTAAATTGGGGGAGAAACCCCTTAACAAATCTCAAATTTCTGAAATTTTCTGTTATTTCTTAAATTTGACTATGGAGAAATGAGTAGAGTGACCTTTTGCAGGATTTTGTTGATTTGGATGGTTCTCTTTTCTTAATGGATATTGATATATTTTAATGAGAAGGCTTTGTTTATGTGGATAAACTTCTTTTTATGGATGATTATTGGTGAACTTTGATGATATGGGCTACTCAAAGTGAGTTATCTTCTTCCAATCATGCTTATTATTGATGGATAAGGGTTATTAACATCGACCATGGTTTTGCTGGTATTTTTATTTCTTTTTTCTCCTTGACCAAGGTTCTTCATTAAGTTCCCTTGAGGTGTTCTAAGTTAATCTCTCTCCCTTTTTTATACTTGAAAATCGTATGTCGCTTAGCTCAAGCCTCTAGGATACACAAGCTAGTCCATCCTAGTCCTTGAGGCTAAATATGATCTAAGCCTCTTTGAACCTCTCATCAATTTCTTTTGGGATGACCTAGGCTAAGCTCGCTCTCTTATCCCATCCTTGAAGCTTGCAAGACACTAGGGTTGGAGATCTATGGAACATTGGTTAGTCTCCCTTGTTTCTTTGAACCCACATCCATCTCCACTACTCTCCAAGATAGTTGTTCCTTAACTCCATATGCCCCCAAAAATATATTGGCATGCTAAGGCACTAATTTTCTATCCTCCATCACCCACTTTCATTGTAAATAATCTAAAACATTTTGTGTGTTTTACTCTCCTATTGATTCCTAAATAGCATGTGTTTGGGGATTTTTCCATTTGAACTCAAACCTAGAAGTTATCGTAAATCCCTAGCAATCATATTAACCCTAAATCCTAACTATTCTATCTATTGGTTGGTGAAGTATAGTTTTTCATCAAGGACCAGTTAGAGTGAACAAAACACGTAACTAAATTTCCTTTTCAGCTACAACACACCTTACAAAGGAAACTACAAAAGAATAGCAAAATATAATGTTACATATGATCAAATGCTTCTACCTGTATTTTTTTTGGAGACGTGCATATACTAGGAATATTTGTTTGCATCTTCAGTTTCTTTATTCAATCTTCAACATCCTTGCACAATATTTTTCTTGGGGCTTCCATACTTCACCAAACAATTGTGAGAGTAGTCAATTCTAACAAACTTTGCACTCACAAATTGAATTCACAAGGCTCAATATGTTTTTTTACAAACCCCATCAAATTTCAAGGACACATTATACTTCACCATGACCTTTTTTTGCCTTATAGCATAATTCAATATATATGTCCCATTTCCATGGTATTTCACCATTGCCTAACCAACAAAACTCCAAAGCCAATGCAATAATCACTTTGAGGTGGTTGCCACAATGTGGTATTTTCCTTCCATCCGAATATTTAGTAATACCAACCAACAACATCATGTCACCTACACATTTTTGTTCTTCATCTTTCAACTTGGCTTCCTCAACTTGTTTCATCCACAAGGGTCAAGCAACAACTATTTCTCACTCCATCATACCCTAGAAAGTTCAAAGATCCCACAAGCGAGATAGTGACTCAAGTCTTTAGTTTAATCAGCATTACTAGCATCACGAAATGAGTCATTTTCGTTTAGATCAGTTCCTCCAGACCACACACAACTTCCAAGGAGGTTGAGGCTTGTAGTTGTTCTAGCTTGTGACTCAGGCAAAGTAGACAACCAATTTCCACTTAGCAATAGGAAGAACTAGGAGTGAACTTACACAACTTCTAAAGAGGCCAAGGCTTGTGGTTGTTACTTGTTCTAGCGTGTGACTTTGGCAAAATAGATACAACCAATTTCCACTGAGCAATAGGAAGAACTGATTAGTCATTGGTAACTCCACGATTGACTTCCCTAGATTAGATCACACCATTGCTAATAGATCGTGTACCTCTAATTGTTGATTGTTGTGCCCTCTCCCTCATGACCTCTTCTTTGCATAGAAATCTCGACCACCTCTCTTCGAGCACTCCTTCAAACTACCATGCGGCCTTGTGTCATATCAAGGAATAGGAGTTGTATTGGATGACTGGAGAGGCACTTATGAATTCAGAGCAAATGTCAATGCTTCTCACCAAAACAAGAAGTTCATCATTCCAATACTACGTGGGGGTGTTCCTTTCCACTGCGAATTTCATCATTAGTCATGTAACCCACCAAAACGAGTAACCCCATAGGAAAAAACTTTTCTCCTACATTTGACAACCATAGACAACCAGCCAACAGCGCCTGACAACCACAATCTGACATTGAAAATCCATGTTCCTCCACCATTTGCATCAACCCATATGCCTCTCCCATCTGGCAACTACCACTTGGATGAAGGTGGGTTGCTATTCAGAAGGTACATTTACATCTTGCAATCGAGTGCTTATGATTGTTTGTTTTGGGCATTTAGTATGGATAAAGGGGTGATTTGGAAGATTGACCAATCTTGACTATAATTTTGTTCTTTCACTTTACCAAGGGGGTTAATCTTTGGCCCTAGTCCAATGTGACCTCCCTTGAGGCCTTATCCTTATAGGAGGGGCACTAGTTGGTCCCTAATTGATATGGTGTGTTCATTATCCACTGTAGCATAATTAACACTTTCCATCACATATTACAAGTCCCATATATCACATCCATTCTTCAAGTCTAACTTGTCATTAGTTCTTTGGGAGTTGGCACACTTATGTTCACATTCCTTGATTAGGGCCGAAAAACTATAGCCTTAGAGGTTGATGCAGCTAAACTAATGGAAAAGCATATCATGGCAACAATAAAAGAAAAAGAAGAAAATCAAAATGCAAAAGATGGCTAGAACATAAGATTAGCACGTGGGCAAAAGCCTAGCATGAGATATACCCTCATCATTATCCATCACCTAGTTCCTAAGCACATGATGCTCCTGACATCAAAAGAGGAACCCTTGCATTTCCCAACCTTGATGAGCGATGAATTGTCTCATCTTAAGGAGGAATGTAAATGCTACACCATAAAAAGCAAGCTCTAACCCTTTGGATATATGTGGTAATACATAGCCTTATCAAGAATAAGTAGAAGGCACATAAGAGGGGTGGAAAAATAAGGTTGAGCAAGGTACATCATGCCTCCACAATTACTCCTTCCTTTACACTCATACACTCAAGATTTGGACACCCCATCAGTCCCTTTAACAATGGCACTTGGCCATGAAGCCTTTTCCACTCCATTATCATGCATTTCCACTAACACCTAAGTTGCACGAAACGGGGAAACGGGTACGAGTTTCCGAAACGAGAAGCAATACGAAACGCGACCTCCCCAAATTTTGGAAACAGGGAAACGCGTATATATATGTGTGTGTGTGTGTGTGCAAGCATAAAGCATAAATGATACATTATAATATATTACACTTAAACATTAAGATTTAATTTACATCACATTTACTCATGAATGATCACATAATGAAAATAAAAATATCAGAATATCCAAAAGCAACCATTATTATATATCCAAATCTCAAAATCAGCCTTTATTTATATTAATATATGAGGTTGCAGGTACAATAAAGACTATAAGGCTGCAAGAGAGAGATCCAAATCAATTTTCTGCATCCACATCCCATTCTTTAGAAGGTACACTGTTGTATTGGGAGTCTCCTCCTACATAGTCGAATGACCTTAGTGCTCTTGATTAAATACACGTTTCATACCCTAGTACCTTACATGATCTTGATTATTGGGAGTTTCCCCTGCATAGAGGGCTTGGTTCTCTTGATTAAATACAAGTTCCATACCCTAGTACATGATAAAATCCAATGGAAAAATTGCAATCCCTCCAATCCTGAAAAACAAATAAGTCTGCTGGATTTTGAGTGAGATCTAAAATTCCACTTTCTCCATATGAAATCCAATGAGTGTGAAACCACTCTCAAACATCCTGAGTCATTTCATGGTAATGTTAAAAATTTAAGTAAAAGGATGAAAATGAAAAATAAAAGAAAATATCACTTTTACTTTAAGAATTTAACATTACCATGA